>CM052712.1:89136899-89157985 GCA_028551405.1 Uromys caudimaculatus
GGGTGGACGGGGGTGGGGTGGGGTGGGAGGTGAAATTCCCTCCTAGAGGCGGGTTGGGGGGGGGATGGGTGGTATACAAAGAGGAGACTCAGAAAAGGGGAAACATTGGAAATGTATATAAAGTATCAAAAATAAAAAGGAGGAAAAAAAAAAAAGAAAAAAAAAACCTGCAAATGCATAAGCAATTTAATCTGGCCATAATAATGCCTAGCATGATATAACTAACCCTTGTACAACCACAAATGCATTGTAAATTTAGAATATGTCAATGACCCTTGGGTATATTCTTTTGGTATCTCAAACTTAAATGTTACATGTGTGTCCCTGTTCCACACTGAGCTTGGCATGGCTGCTAGGAAGGTGAAACACAAGAGGTTGATAATTCTTATCCAACGCCACAGTTGTCAGTAGGTACTGGGCTTCAGGAAAGTGCCTACACACTCCAGGGGTGGGAAAATGCAGTCCAAGATGGTGGAAGCGGAGGCTCATGTTCCCAGACCCCTGGGCACCCAATCATTCCTAGGGTGCTGCACAGAGGAGTTAGTAATCAAGAGGTCCACAGGCTCACAAGGAGGCTGGGACCAAATGCTCTCAAACCCCTGGACATCTAGGAATCACTGAGTCATGAGAAGTTGGTAGTAGAGTTGGAGGCCCACAGGCTGGATGGGAGAAATGGGAGCTCTGGCTTAGTTCCTTGGTGATTAGCCTTAGTTTGGTGGCAGTTGTGGCTGGAAGCACAAAGAGGCCTTCTAAGGGAGACTTAAGCTGTGGCTCTATAGGTGAAGACCTTCTCCATGTTCTCCATGGCAGTGGTAGATGAAAGAGACAGTCCATGATTCTAAACTGTTTATCGACTGTACATTGTGGAAAATGGATGCATACCAATAATCCTGATAAGGATGGGCCAGAGATGGAATACCTTTTGTGGGGAGGACTGTCAGGGAAGTGGAGCTTGTTGGTTAAAGCCTAAGGGCCTCTAGGTACCTTCATTAGTATGGAGAACTCTAGTTTGGGCTATGTGACTGACATGAGGACCACAGCATGTGTTCCAGGCCAGGAATCTGGTACAGAGCAGGGAGGAACCTACCATCTCAGGTGTGTATCCACTGAGTCTCTGAATTCTCAGACCTGCTCTACCTTACCAAGCTTCCTGACATGGTAAACTCTCCAACAGTTGCAACCACTGATTTTCTCTTAATTGATATTCAAGAAATTGAAAGAAACCACAATTATCTGTACAAATGCAGTCTTAACGAAATAAAATGGAAACACCCACGTAAATTATAATCCTTCTTTCTGCAACTGGTTGCACGGTAGCCTTAGAAAATATTTATAACTAGCTTCCTCTTCTGTCCATTCTGTATTTCCTCCACTCTCTACAAGCACCTCAACAGGTATTGGCTCTTTTCCTGAGTGATCCTTCATTCCTGATGGGTCTTTTTCTTTTGTCATTCTGCTTAGATTACACTGCTGTAGGGTCTCATTGACTTTAATCACAGGACATGGTAGTATAAAGAGGGCCCCTAAAGATCTCCTGTACGCCAGACACAACCCTGTAAAAAGGAATTGATGCAATGTACTAAACCAGCCACAACATTTCTATCTGGTCATCTTGAGAAATGGTGCCATATATATATATATATGGGGCTCATTGTTGGTCTCTAATGTTGGTAGATTCAGCAACAGCTGCTGGCAGGTCAGCTTTGGATCAATGAAAGTCTATGTTGTTGAGCCCATTCATAGCAGCAATCTCTGCAAACATGACCACTTTGTTCACGTGCCCATTAGGAATTGACAGGAATGGCTGGGGAAAGAGGATCATTGTCCACAGACTGGGTCAGCCTATTTACTTGATTACTGAACTTCTGCTTGGCAGAAGTCACCATTTACATGGGACACAAATATCTTTATATCCTTTGTCCTATTGGAGAGATCTATCCACATACTTCCCAAGATGTCTTTCTCACAAGTTCTATCTAATCATGGTATTTCCATACCCCTGAACATCCAGACAATCAATTGGATAAAAACAAATCCTGTGACTAATCTTGCCTCTGGTAATTTCTTCTTCCAAACAAACTGTAATACCATGTTTATTCCTCAAAGTTCTGCCTAAGGTGAAAATGTCCATTTACCAGTGTCTTTCAGGTCTATCTTAGAAACAGGTTGTAATGTTGCTGCTGTCCACTTCTGAGTGATGCCTATATAATGTGCAGAACTGTCTGTAAACCAGATCATAGTCTTCTCTTCCTCAGTCATCTTATTATACAGGACACCCATGAGCTATGGGTGCATGATTGCTAGCAGTCATTAGAACAGGAGTAGAAACCGTGGGCATTTATTTGGGCAAATTCTTCATGTAACTTGCTTCTGCCTTCTGGACCTGCTCAGGTCTGATCACATATATACCACTTGCATTTGGTAATGGAGTGCTGCTGTGCATGCTTTATTTTATGACTTTGTGAGTCCAATAACACCCAGATCCTGATGGACAGTTCAGGTCCAATGGTAACTTGGTTGCCCATTGTCAAACATTCAGTTTTCACTAAGGCCACATAGTAGGCCAAGAGCTGTCTTTCAAAGGAAGAATAGTTATCAGCTAACCATAGAAGAACCTTGCTACAAACCCCAAAGCACTCATCTGTGAATCACCTATAGGGGCCTGCCAAAGGCTCCAAACAGCATTCCTATCTGCCAGTGATACATCAAGTACCTTCAGATCTGTTAGATCCTGTGGTACAAGTGGTAGATCAGCCTTTCCAGAAGTCTGGATCTTTTTTTCCATTAATTTAATTATTTATTCATTTTACATCCCAATATTAGCCCCCCTCCTCCCAATCTCCTACTCACACAACTCCTCCTCCTCCCTAACCCTCCTCTTCTGAGAGAGGAAGAAATTAAAACCCCTATAATCCATCCCACCTTCACACTTGTCAAGTCACTGACAAGTAGGTGCAACATCTCCCACTGAGAGTAGACAAAGTGGCACAGTTAGGGGAATAGATCCACAGGCCAGAAACAGGTTCAGTGATAGCTGTTGGTGGATCCAGTTCTTAGGGGACACACATGAAAACTAAGCTGCACATCTGCTACACATGTATGGGGCCTGTAAATTCAGCCAGTGATTGCTCAAGGTTCCAAGATATCCAACTGTGTTGGTCTTTCTGTGGAGACCCTTAATGATTCACCAACTCTTCCACAAGTCTCCCCGAGGTCCACTAATGTTTGGCTGTGACTCTCTGTATCAATTTCCATTGGCTGCTGGATAGAACTTCTCAGAGGACAATTATGCTAGCTTACTGCCTGCAAGCATAACAGTATCATTAATAGTGTCAAAGGTTAGTTCTTGCCAAGAAGATGGGTCTCAATTAAGGCCAGTCATTGGTTGACCATTCCTTCAGTCTCTGCTTCATCTTTGACCCTGCACATCTTGTAGGCAGGACATATTTTGGGTCAAAGGTCATGGGACACAGCAAGCTTCTGAAGATGTGAAGTACGGGGAAAACTTCTTCATTACTGGTGGGATGGCAAAATTGTACAAACACTCTTGAATTCAATTTTGTGGTTCCTCAGAAAATTGGGAATAATAGTTCTACCTCAAAACTCAGCTATACCACTCCTGGGCATATATCCAAAAAATGCTCCACCATCTCATATGGACACTTGCTCAACTGTTAATAGCAGCACTTTTTGTAATAGCCAGAAATTGGAGACAACCTAGAAGCCTCTCAAATGATGAATGAACAAAGAAAATGTGGTTCATTTACACAACCTAATACTACTTAGCCAATAAAAACAAGAACTTCATGAATTTTTCAGGCAAATGGATGAAATTAAAAAATCACCCTAAGTGAGGTAACCCAGTCCCAAAAGAACTTGCATGGTAGGTACTCACCTATAAGTGGCTGTTAGCCATAAAGTACAGAATAACCACATTGTCATCCACAGACACAATGTAGCTAAGTTAAAATAAGGACCCAAGGAAGGATGCCTGAATTGTTCTCAGAAGGAGAAATAAAATAGATATTGGAGGTCCATGGAGGGATGGAACTGGGTGGGAGAGGTGATGCTAAGGTGACAGAAGCAATTCACAAAAGACTAAGGCAAGAGATTAAGTTACCTGGAGATGGCCCCCCCAATTTTCAAGGCAGGAGGGATGTACTCTGGGAGGCAAGGACCCCAGAGACTTCATCTCAGGATTGCTTCTTGCTGCTGATGTGCTATTCCTCACACTATTACATAGCCTAATTGATCCTGAGCATCAGCTCATCCTATTGGGCAAATTTCTTCCAGATCAACACGAAGATGTGATTTCATGTAGTAATGCTATTTAGACAAATGAGTAACTTCATAATTCCTGATAATGATTTTATAGAACTCCTAAATTGATACAAGTAATTTCTTATTATTAATTAATTAATTAATTAATCAATAAATTTAGAAACAATGGGTTTATTGAGGATAATTAGAGGAGCATGGGTGACTCAGGTACCTCTGCTGCTGAGAAGCCTGTTCCTGCGTGGATGATAACTCATGAAGGCTGTATCATTGGATTATCTTGTATAACTTATAGGCAGCTACACTTCTGAAGAATCCCTTTTACTGCAATTATTTATTGCTTACATCACCTTGGGTAAGGGGAAATCTTATGAGCCTTGTAAACTTTGTGACCCTCCTGAGTCTTGTAAGTTTCCTATGAGCTTCATTAGCCTCTTGAATAAAAGGGAGTATTTTCAGTCTGGAGCAGATAGTTGCCTCAAGCCCTCTCTTTCTTTCTTTCTTTCTTTCTTTCTTTCTTTCTTTCTTTCTTTCTCTCTCTCTCTCTCTCTCTCTCTCTCTCTCTCTCTCTCTCTCTCTCCTTCTCTTCTCTCTCTTCCTCCCTCCCTTTCTTCCTTTCCTCTCTTTCTCTTTCTCTTTCTCCCTCCCTCCCTTCCCTTCCCCTTCCTTCCTTCCTTCCTTCCTTCCTTCCTTCCTTCCTTCCTTCCTTTCATTCTCTCTCTTTTTTTATTTTTGATACTTTATTTACATTTCAAATGTTTTCCCCCTTTCCTTTAGAAACCCCCATCCCATCCCCCCTCCCCTTGCCTCTACAAGAGTATTCCCCCACCCACCACCCACTCCTATTTTCAAGTTCCATCCATTTGCCTGCAAAATTAATGAAGTCATTGTTTTTAATAGCTGAGTAGTACTCCATTGTGTAAATGTACCACATTTTCTGTATCTATTCCTTTGATGAGGGACATCTGGGTTGTTTCCAGCTTCTGGCTATTATAAATATTGCAGATACAAGTAATTTCAAACACCTTGTAGAATAAAACTGGCTTTATAAACCTTCATGTGTCACTGGCTAATTTCACTAAGAAAAGAAAACGTTGTTGGAACAAATTCAGAATGAAGGAAAACAATCCTACTTAGATAGAAATGAGGCCACTATCTGATAACTAAAGGTCATAAACTGGGAAGGGACAATTTATTGAAAATGCAAGGACAGAGAAGAAAAGAATGATTAATTTATCTTTCAAGATGTCAAACACAAGGCACATGATTTGTCTCTTGAAAGAAGCTTGCTCACTTGTGACATAAAAGGTATTGCTTTAAATTTATGATAACTTGTGAAGCTAGAAAATAGATAAGCAAAGTTTAATCAGCTATTAGTCTGAATAGGAAGACATGTAAACAATTCTGTGGGAAGTCCTTAAACCTTATCAACTTGTGACATCAACTATTGCTTTAAACTTACTATGAACTTATGGAATTTTATTATTTATTTATTTTTTTACACTCCAGATTTTATGCCCCCCATCTCCTGGTCTACCCACCAACTGTTCCACATCCCATACCCCTGTCTCCACAAGGATGTCCCCACCCCCACCCCACCCAACCTCTAAACTCTCTGGGGCCTCTAGAACTTACAGAATTTTTTAAAAAACAGGCAATCAAATATCCAACTGTAAGAATTTTACCTGATAATTACTATGAGGCCATTTTTCAAAAACTAAGAACAAAAATAATGTGGTAGCATCTACTTTATCTGTTTCACTAATGTACTTGTATCTGTGCCAGTTCCTGAATTTATTTCCTTCTTTTCTATCTATCTATCTATCTATCTATCTATCTATCTATCTATCTATCTATCTATCTATCTATTTATCTATCCTTTCCTTCCTTCCTTCCTTCCTTCCTTCCTTCCTTCCTTCTTTCTTTCTTTCTTTCTTTCTTTCTTTCTTTCTTTCTTTCTTTCTTTCTTTCTTTCTTTCTTTCTTTTTCCTTTCTCTGTGTCTCATGAAAAGTGAACAAACTCTAAGCCTCTCACTTGTTTAATGAGATGACCCTGAGTTAAAGAGTAGAGAACCCCATTTTTAACAGGGTTATTTGGTTCTCTGGAGTCTAAATTTTTGGGTCCTTTGTATATTTTGGAGATATAGGATTGGTAAAGATCTTTTCACATTCTGTGGGTTGACCTTTTGTCCTATTGACAGCGTCCTTTGCCTTACAGAAGCTTTTCAATTTTATGAGGTCCCATTTGTCAATTGTTTATCTTAGAGCATGAACCATTGGTATTCTGTTCAGGAAAATTTCCCCTGTGCCAATGTGTTTGAGGTTCTTTACCACTTTCTCTTTTATTAGATTCAGCATATCTGATTGCATATGGAGGTCCTTGATCCACTTGGAGTTAAGCTTTGTTCAAGAAAATAAGAATGGGTAAGTTTGCATCCTTCTACATGCCGACCACTGGTTAAAACAGCACTTTTTGTTGAAAATGCTGTCTTTTTTCCCACTGGATGGTTTTGGTTTCTTTGTCAAAGATCAAATGACTATAGGTGTGTGAGTTCATTTCTGAGTCTTTAATTCTATTTCACTGATCTACCTGCCTGTCTCTGCACCACTACCACACAGTTTTTATGACTACTGCTCTGTAGTACAGCTTGAGGTCAGGGATGGTGTTTCCCCCAGAAGTTCTTTTATTGTTGAGAATGGTCTTTGCTATCTTAAATTTTTGTTATTCCATATGAATTTGAGAATTGCTCTTTCTCTCTGTGAAGAATTGAGCTGGAATTTTGATGGGGATTACATTGAATCTGTAGGTTGATTTTCATAAGATGGTCATTTTTACTATATTAATCTTGCCAATCCATGAGAATGGGAGATTGTTCTATCATCTGAGGTCTTCTTTGATTTCTTTCTCCACAGACTTGAAAAAATGAGGTACAGATCTTAACAAAGAAATCTAAACTGAAGAATATCAAATGGCTGAGAGACACTTAAAGAAATTGTCAACATCCTTAGTCATCAGGAAAATGCAAATCAAAACAACCCCCAGATTTCACCTCACACAAATCAGAATGGCTAAGATAAAAAACTCAGCCAATAGCAGATGCTGGTGAGGATGTGGAGAAAGATGAACAAATCTCCATTGCTGTTGGACTGCAACCTGGTGAAACCTCTTTGGAAAATCAATCTGGTGGCTTCTCAGATAATTGGAAATAGTTCTACCTGAAGAACCAGCTATACCACTACTGGGCATATATCAAAAATATACTCTAACATATAAAGACACATGCTCCACTATGTTCATAGAAGCCTTATTTGTAATAGCCAGAAGCTGGAAAAAAATCACAGCTGTCCCTAAACAGAAGAAGGGATATAGAAAATGTGGTAAATTAAACAATGGAGTACTACTCAGCTATTAAAAACAATGATTTCATGAAATTGCCATGCAAATAGACAGAACTAGGAAATATCATCCTGAGTGAGGTAACCCAGAGACAAATGAACAAACATGGTATGTACTCACTGATAAGTGGATATTAGCTCAAAACCTCAGAATACCCACAATACAACCCACAAACCATACGGAGCTTAAGAAGAAGGAAGACCGAAGTGTGGATGCTTCATTTCTACATAGAAGAAGGAACACAATAATCACAGGAAGTAGGGGGAGCAAGGGACCTGGGAGGGAGAAAGGAGGGGAGGAAAAAAGAGGGTGCAGGAACAGGTATTGGAAGGGACAGGAGAGAAGTACTGAGGTTCAGTAAATTGAATAGAAACATGTAGCAGTGGGGGATGGGGAACCAATGAAATATTTCATCGAATGTCACTGACTGCCAGGGACTGATTATCAGGCAAGATATCAACATTATAACCCATTGAATGTCTGCACAGGTACTGATATTGGACAGGATGGGTGTTGAATCTGTATGATTCCTGGCATTATTGGATTTAGCATAATGACAAGTTCTCCAAGTAACAGGAATCACAGTAAGTTTGAGGAGATTTTGTAAACATGACTAGCATACAATAGTATATAAACAACAGAGAGCATGCTCATGAGACTGCACTTCCATACACTAGACAATGGAAGACAATGTTCCATGATTCAACTCAAAGTCTGAATGATATGCAACATTTATGACTTTCTCAATTCTTGTCTTACTATGGAAGTTCTGATGAAATCCATTGTGTTCATACATATGGCTGTTGACACATGGTCTGGTCCAAACTGTCCAGGAAAAAATTGTCCTTGGGATTTATGCCCTTCATATGAATGAAATCATGGCACCTAAGGATGGAGAACATGAGCTCGACAACATGTTTCCAGAAATGTGTTGATCAAAAACTTTTCAGACCTCAGATATAGAACTTGAGGCCAGAATTTTCCTGATGTATCCAGGGAGCATGACATAGGATGAATGGAAAGGAACTGTTGAATATAATTAAGTGGCTCTCCAGACAGCAGTAACCTTAAAATATACACAGAGATAGAAATGTGTGTGATATTTGTCTGCATAAGAAACGATTTCACAACTGCTCCATCTTAGATCCTAGCGAACATGAAGAAGCTATGTGCTTTCACTATTTCCTTTTTGCTCCTGAAGTTTTCTCTCATCTTATGCTGTTTGACAGAACCTATTTGCTTTTGAAGGATAAAGAATAGTGAAGATAATGATGGAGATTTGAGAAGTGGCTGTGGTTTTTTTCCTTTGTGCAATGGAGGAACCTATTGAAGACAACTTTTATAATAAAATTTTTGATTTTAGGTAAGTCATTAATTTTATTTGCTGCTTCAATGTCATGAATTAGAAATAGGTAGCTGTGTGCACAAACTGTGGGGTTCTGTTCTTTTCTTCACACTGTAACTTTAGGAACCACTGAAAATTACTGATTACATTAATCACTATTTTAATACTTTCAAATGTGTCACAGTTTAGTTTAGCTTTAATATGTTGGGCTCCAGTTCACAATGCTGGACAATGAGAGAGACTGAATTCTAACTGTTGACTCTTTTTGGATATCATATGTTGAAAGCTGTCTCTTCATCTGCCTTGAATTCTCAATTCCCACCTTTGGCAAGAGCTCAATATGAAGAGACTGCTTCACTGCCTATATTCAATGGTATGCCAACAATTCCTGTATGGGCATGCATCTAAATACCTTCATAAAAAGGTCATTTTATTTTGGTCTCCAATATTTGGACATACATTCATTCACTGAAATATTTGTGTATGTGTTGGTCTGCTATACCTGATTACATGTATAAAATTACATATATACTTGTGAATATACATATACTTTGCCTTATAAAATAGTCTTTAAATGAGCCCCTCCTACAATTCTGGATTTGATACTGAATGTGGAAAAAGACTGCTAGGTTTCATATTCTGTTACCAGAATAATCGTTTGGTCCAATTATACAAATGCCCAGGCAAAAATTAGGCTTATTATTAGTATTAAATATTTCTATACAATATTTCTATTAATTGTTGAATAAATATAGCATTAGAGAAAATCTAGGAGAATAAATGTACTTCTTGTGGATAAGAAGCTGTTCTCAATGTGGCTACCTAGTTCTGAGATCCCAAATGTGAGATGTTATCATTTGTGCCTGCAGATCATGAGGGAAGGAGTGTTTAAATCACTCATCTTTTAGCCAATCAATGTACCTGGGACTTCTTTCTTTCATGAACCAAAGTTTCCTGTACTTTTCTATCTCTGACTCACATGCCATCTCTTATTCAATTTTCATGTCTTTGGGATTTAAAGAATACTTTTTCCATTTGGTAGCCATAGTACACTGTACACTTTGATAGTGATGGTAGGTTGCTTCACATTATTCTTCTTCTGTGTTAGATTAGTAGGAATTTCATTTCTGATGTATTTGGTATTTTCCTATACCTCATTAAAAAATAGTGGAAATTCTAATTGGTGACACTTTCACAAGTCATAATAAGGTTTAAAATTACAAATATATGGACTGTGTCAATATACTTTTCAGGTTTAGAAAGAAAAACTTAGCTCCAAACTCTCAATTGAAAAGTAAAGATTTCATCAAAAGAGCATGTTTTGTGTTTTTACTCCTGATGAGAGATAATAGTTAATTGTAACAGATGAACTGCCAACTGTGCTGGGGCAGATGAACATATTTCCTATGGAGAGAAGGTCTCTGTGTTCAGATATCACTTAAAGGATCTCAAAGAATTAGGAAGATTGAGGTGTTAAGAGAAATCTGATACCTTTTTTACGAAACTGACATAGTAACAATACTAAAAGGTAACATTAAATTGATATGTAAAAGAGCCTAAAGGATAATATTCTGGTTATATGGTATATTGTATCATTTTGTATATTTTAAAATGAATAAATAAATTTAAATGAAATATAACTTAAAATAATTATTCTCTTTGATGAATATTAACAGTTCAAAATATTAAAAGCATGTTCTGCAAACATCATGGAAATAATGATAAAATTTCTCACTGTGCATGAAATTAACATTTTCTTAATGCTTAACTTCAAAGAGTTTTCACTATTTTGAAATTTGTAAAATATTCTTACTGATAAAATAAATTCTCTTCTAGAAACACTGATAATCTTTTTTAAGTAAACTGAATGTTAGACAATGTACACAGATTTGTAATGCATTTTGAATACTCTCACACTATGCTGGTATCATATAAGGGCTTTTGTTTATATTTCTTAATGATTCACTTTTTAATATTTTTTGCTCTTTTACTATGCTCAATTCCCAAAGAATATTTTATATGTTTTGAAACAATTCAGTATTCAACATTAGATATAGGATCCTCAGTTATGGATATTATAAAATATGCATTTATGATATTTTTGGGGTACAAAAGGATATGAATATAAAAGTTGAACAAAGTTTTTGATATATTATTTGATTCTGAAAATACTCAATATTATTAAGATGTTTGATGTATAAAATGCATTTCAATAATAAAAAATTTTAAGTAAAATATGTTATATATTTCATATGTGGTTTAAGTCATGCTCTTTTTATGTATCTGTGGAATTACAACTCCAAGGTTATTTTTTAGCAATCTTACTCAGTAGGACTGTAATCTAGTTCAAGGATGGAATTCAGAGATAAAATAAGCTCCTTATCAATTTTCATGAACACAAAATTTATCATATCGTAGTACCCCATGTCTTTGAATCTTTAAATTGTATTCAGCTCTAAGAATCTCTACTTTATGAGACTTATTTCAAGACATTTAGACAGAAATTTAGCATGTCTTATATTACAAACTTTACTGCAATTGAAAATTTACGTTTGAAGCATCTCCCTTAATCATCACCATGCCTTGTTTTAGAATACCAGCAAGAAGATACAAGTTTTTTTCTGGTAATGCTTTTTGCTACTGATGAGATCAACAAGAATCCTTATCTTTTACCCAACATGTCTTTGATATTCTCCACCATTGTTGGCCTATGTGAAAATACACTGGGAGTTCTGGAAGAAAAATTTTCACAACAAAACAATAATTTGAATTTTATTAATTATATTTGTGGAAAAAAGCTACCTTGTGATGTAGATTTTACAGGACCATCATGGATAACATCCTTAAAACTGGCAATTCATTCTAGCACACCAAAAGTAAGAATGTATGACACAACTTTTAATCTCCATTTACATGTGCCTACAAGAAAACTTGAACAGCATGCATTTATGAGTGTGCTGCTACACACACACACACACAAACACACACACACACACAGACACACACACACAGACACACACATTATTTATATAGTAAAGAATTAAATAATCAGATCATAGATGTACTGGGAAAATAGGCAAAAATGTGTTCTAGGGCATTTAGACTTGTAAGAAATAGTCTAGAATCTAATAGGAATACTACATGATATTTATAGTATAATCTTACTGTCCTTAACAGGAGTTCTGAAAGGTGAGTAACATTACTTGTATATAAGTCTAAATATCCTAACAGTCATATTCCTCATGTGGATGTTTCATCCTCTCTTCTACATCCTTTAGGTTTTCTTTGGACCATTTAATCCTAACCTAAGTGACCAAGACCAGTTGCCTTATGTCCATCAGGTAGCCACCAAGGACACACGTTTGTCCCATGGCATGATCTCCTTGATGCTTCATTTAGATGGACTTGGATAAGAGTGATCATCTCAGATAATGACCAGAGTATTCAGTTTCTTTCAGATTTCAGAGAAGAAATGCAAAGTCATGGGATTTGTTTAGCTTTTGTGAATGTGATCCCAGAAACCATGCAGATATACATGACAAGGGCTAAGATGTATGATAAACAAATTATGACATCTTCAGCAAACGTTGTTATCATTTATGGTGAGATGAACTCTACCCTAGAAATCAACTTTAGAAGATGGGTATATTTAGGTGTTCGGAGAATCTGGATCACAACCTCACAATGGGATGTCATCATAAATAAAAAAGATTTCAGCCTTGATTTCTCCCATGGGACTGTCACTTTTGCGCACCACAGTGGCAGGATTGCTAAATTTAGGAATTTTATGCAAACAATGAACACTTCCAAATACTCCATAGATATTTCTCCTACTGTACTGGTGTGGAATTATTTAATTGTTCAATCTTTAAGAAAGGCATTAGCAAAATGAAACATTTTACATTCAACAGCACTTTGGAATGGACAGCAAAGCACAAATTTGACATGGTCCTGAGTGAAGAAGGTTACAATTTGTATAATGCTGTGCATGCTGTGGCCCACACCTACCATGAACTCATTCTTCAACAAATAGAGTCTCAGAAAATGGCAGAACCCAAAGGATTATTTCTTGACTGTCAGCAGGTACAGTTTCTTACTTTTCATTATGTTAGATATATCAATGTGATCTTTTACACGGACCCAAAGAAACAACTGTACATTTGTTAGAGATTATTTTCTCAGTGGAAAGATTTCTACACTGCAAAACTCCCTAATGAATCTTTTACATGGATAAATATCATGCACAAAGATAACATTTAATAGGAGACAATACATTTTTATGAATATCAGTAAGTTTTGTAAAAACATGTCTCAACATTTCACCAAATGAGTTCAACGCTTAAAATAGGAGCCAAGAGTTTTTTTTTTTAAGCTATGCATTTTTTTATTTATGTGTGTATTACACTTAAATTAAGGAGGAAAAGCATATGTGAATTTAAAGTAGAGCTTCAGTTTTGACTGACCATATAATTTTTAAATACTTTGTAGGTACTAAATGGATTTTAATGAAACGTTAGTGTATGAATGCAACAAAATATTTTTTTTTTAAGCCTATGAGCTTTCTTTTTTTTTTTTTATTTTTGATACTTTATTTACATTTCCCATGTTTCCCCTTTTCTGGGTCTCCTCTTTGGAGACCCCGTATCCCCTCCCCCTCCCCGCCTCTGTGAGGGAATTCCTCCTCCCACTTACCCGCCCACCCATTCCCATATTCCCACCTTGACATTCCCCTTTACTGGGGCTTCTAGCACCCTCAGGCCCAAAGTCCTCTCCTTTCTCCCTGATGAGTAGCCAAGAGTTTTATCATAAAAGCCTAACATGATGACTAGACTAGAATATTTTTCTAATGAATAATTTCTCAAGAATTGATACATGTCCTGTGCTTAATAGTTATTCATTTAAATTATTTACAAAACATAAATGATTAAGACTGCACATTTTATTAAGTTTATGTTTATTTTATATGTGTATACTGTATGTACTTAAAAGACTCGCAAGTATTCTTTATTTTCACAATTTCAAGACATTCAGACTTCCCCTTCATTCTGACATACATGGCTTCAGTTTTTAAAAAGTATTTTTGACAAACGTGCACACGCACGCACAGGTACACACACACATTCTAACACATCATGTTACTTGTTATCTTGTAATCATTTTTCTAGCACATTTTACCATCAAACATTAATGTGAAGAATATTAATTTTTACTTATCCATGAGGTATATTGTATTTCATTACATGTGATTACTTTAATACTGCTGTCTTTTCTGAAAGTCATTAAAAAATTAGGGGAAATTCTCAATTTGGCATTTCCTTTATTGATATGCATATGTAAGCATCTAATGGTGCATCTCATTTAGGTGTCTTCCTTGCTGAAAACCAGGGTATTTACTAACCCTGTGGGAGAACTGGTGAACATGAACCATAGGGAAAATCAGTGTGCAGATTATGACATTTTCATCATTTGGAATTTTCCACAAGGCCTTGGACTAAAAGTGAAAATAGGAAGTTATTTTCCTTGTTTTCCACAGAGCCAACAACTTCATGTATCCGAAGACTTGGAGTGGGCAAGAGGAGGAACACCAGTGGGTACAATTTTTATTTTTTTCACGATATCTAAATTTTAAAATATGAGGCACTGAAGTAATAGCTGTATGGTTAAGACCTTGCTATTCTTGCAAAAGACCATCCTCAGTTACAACACCAAAAATTGATAACTCTCAATTAATGTAAATCTGGTCATAGGGAACAAAGGCCTCTGGATTTTATGTTCACTTGCACCTACATTCCTATTCACCGCACACTACAGGAATATATTTACTAAATTTATATATATAAATATATATAAAATTAAGATTTTGTAATCATATATAAACCATGGAATTTTCAGATTCTGTGTGAACATATTTATAGCCTAATTAAGCATAGCATGTATTCATTAACAGAAATCTTTCTTTAGATTCAAGGTTTTTTTAAAATTTATATATTTTCATTGGCTATTTTATTTATTTACATTTCAAATGTTATCCCCCTTCCTTGTTTCCACTCCTCTGTGGAGGATTGCCTTATCTGGCATCAGTAGGAGGGAAGGCCCTTGGTCCTGTGGAGGCTAGATGCCCCAGCATAGGGGAATGCTAGGGTGGTGAGGCTGAAGTGGGTGAGGGTGTGTTGGGGAGCTCTCTCATAGAAGCAGGGAGGAGGAGGAATGGGACTGGGGGTTCATAGTTTACTTTTAACCTTAGGAAAACTTCATTAATTTTATGAGAGTATTAAATAACATTTTGTTCAAATTCATGAAACAACTCTTTCTTGATTTACCCTACCTTCTCTCTCCATACTACTCAGTGTTCTTATTTTTTATTTATAAATCATGAGAGAGAAACTGATGCCACATAAACGTTCTTTTTGGATTAATCGGTTTGGAAAGGAAAATTTTTAAGTTGCTACAACCTAAATGTTGCATATAAAATATGACATGATGTAGTAAATATCGTGTGACATTCAGTTTATTGCAGTGTAGTAAAAAATAATAACGTGACTGAAATTGTTATGTAATGCTGGTTATCAGAGGAATATTTATAGCCATATCTGTTAATGTCCCACATATCAATCTATGGGTCATTATACATATGATGTATTCATGAACTACACACACACACACACACACACACACTATGTATATATATATACATGTACTGCTGGATTTAGGAGAATTCATCAGAAAGAAACAGCAGAATGCTGCTTTGATTGTGTGCAGTGCCCAGAAAATGAGGTTTCCAATGAAACAGGTACATGCTTGCATGCAGAAGAAAAATTGCTGAATTTGAATACCTTTTCTTTCCAAAGTAGAAATATGATATGGCCTAAATGGAAACTGAAGACCAAAAACTTCCATGTTTCAGAATTAGGAATGTTCCTAATTAATGATTAGTATAAGGTGAACCTGCTATGACCAACTTAGGTGTGCCTGTTATCTGTCATTCCCAGTTGTACCCTAATCCAACTTGTTCTCTGTGGAATCTGGTTGATAACATCTCCTCCCTTTATTGACAGAGATATACAATCTGAACATGGGAAGACTGTCATTATTTGCAACAAAGGCTCAGTCATTGCCTTCCACTTTGTCCTGGGATACTTGGGCTCCTTGGCTCTGGGGAGCTTCACTCTGGCTTTCTTGGCCAGGAACCTTCCTGACAGATTCAATGAAGCCAAGTTCCTAACATTCAGCATGTTGGTCTTCTACAGTGTCTGGATCACCTTCCTCCCTGTCTACCACAGCACCAGGGGGAAGGAAATGGTAGTTGTGGAGGTTTTCTCCATCTTGGCTTCTAGTGCAGGGTTGTTAGGGTGTATCTTTGTCTGAAAGTGTTACATTCTTTTAGTTAGACCAGATTCAAGTTTTCTATAGAAGCCAAAAGATAAATTGCTTTATTGAAAGTTTGATACTTTCAAATGTTAGATGATACTCAAATTATCTCCTTTGATTTGTCTTAACAAAAGTATTCCTAAATCATAACAAAATTTAAGTAATAAAGATAGTACTTACACCACAGAGTAGCACTGCCTAAAGTAATACCAATTAGTTTTGGTGGAAGATGGTTTCATTCATGAGCTCACAAACCTAAACATATTGAGAACAGGGAATCTTAATTTAAGAGTGGCTATCATCACTTTGACTTGTAGGTATGAGTGTAAGGAATGTTCCTAATTAATGATTAGTATAAGGTGAACCTGCTATTTGTGGACAGTGCCACCTCTAAGCAAGTTGTTTTGGGAGTTATAAGAAAGAAGACTGTAGTTATGATGGACATGAAGCCAGTAATAAGCATTATTCCATGGACTCTCAATGAGTTTGTGCATCCATGTTCTTGTCTCAGCTTCTTTCAATTAACTGTGACCATGGTACATAGGGAAATAATACTTTCTCATATATCCCTTTTGACCGTGGTGTTTTGTTACAGCAACAGAAAATAAAACAGCAGCAAACTGGTAAATTGCCTTGGTTGGGATGTGGAATATCATAGATTATTGATGCAATAAAAGGCATTGATTTGAAAAGAGAAACAAGATTGAATGCTAATAGAGTTTTGAGCATAGTTACAGCTTTGCATATTGTTGATGGCCATCACAGAAGCCTGAGATGATGGAAAAATTTACAATGTTCTATGAAGATGTTCAGAATATCAGATAACATGCAAATAAGAGTACAGTATATAAAAAGGACTATGGGGTTCATATTGTGCCTGCTGTATAAGGCTATACGAAAACACACCATTTCATTATGAGACATAAGTGTTTCATTCACCAAGGAAAATCAGTAGTTAAATTAAAGTACTACACAAACAACACCTTAGGTCAGTGAAGTCTGGAAATATATAAATCACTGTAGATGTAAGATCTCATTATAAATTTTACCAAAATAGGAGTAATTAAGATTATTCAGTTTAATATCACACACAAAAAGACACAAATTATTATTTCTAGACATTAGTTATTGAAGGACAGTGTCATTTTTTTCTCAAATATTCTTTGTTGCTTTATTTTTTTAACTGTTATTTGGCATATTTTTTATTTTTACTTCTTTTTTATTGGATATTTTCTTTATTTACATTTCAAACGTTATCCCCTTTCCTGGTTCCCCACCCCTGAACCCTGCATTCTATACCTTCCTCCTGCTTCTATGAGGGTGTTCTCCCCCCCACCCAGCCACTCCCATGTTCCTGCCCTGGCATTCCCCTACACTGGGGCATTGAACTTCACAGGACAAAAGGCCTCTCCTGCCACTGATGCTAGACAAGGCCACCCTCTGCTACATATCTGACTGGAGCCAAGGGGTCCCTATGTGTACTCTACTTGGTGGTTTTGTCCCTAGGAGCTCTGGGGCTTCTGGTTGGTTGATATTGTTTTTCTTCCTATGGAGTTGTAAACCCCTTTATCTCCTTCACTCCTTTCTCTAACTCCTCCATTGGGTTCCTCATGTTCAGTCCAAAGGTTGATTGTGAGCATCTGCTTCTGTATTTGTCAGACTCTGGCAGAGCTTCTCAGGAGACAGCTATAACAGGTTCCTGTCACCAAGCACTTCTTGGCATCAGGAATAGTGTCTGGGTTTGGAGTCTGTATATGGAATGGATCCCCAGGTGGGACAGTGTCTGGATGGCCTTTCCTTCAGTCTCTATTCCACACTTTGTCTCTGTATTTCCTCCTGTATTTTGTTGCCCTTTCTAAAAAGGACCGAAGCATCCAACTTTGGTATTCCTTCTTCTTGAGCTTCATGTGGTCTATGAATTGTATTTTGGGTATTCTGAGCTTTTGACCTAATATCCACTTAACAGTGAGTACATACCATGTGTGTTCTTTTGTGACTAGGTTGCCTCACTCAGGATGATATCTTCTAGTTCCATTCATTTGCCTGCAAATTTCATGAAGTCATTGTTTTTAATAGCCGTGTATTATGGCATTGTGTAAATGTCCCACATTTTCTGTATCCATTACTCTATTGGAGGACATCTGGGTTGTTTTCTGCTCCTGGCTAGTATAAATAAGGCTGCTATAAACATAGTGGAGCATGTGTTCTTGTTATATGTTGGATCATCTTTTGGGTTTATGACCAGGAGTGATATAGCTGGATTCTGAGGTAGTACTATGTCCACTTTTCTGAGGAACTGCCAGACTGATTTCCAGAGTGGTTGTACCAGCTTGCAATCCCACGAACAATGGAGGAGTGTCCCTTTCTCCACATCCTCGCCAGCATCTGCTGTCACCTGAATTTTTGTTCTTAGCCATTCTGACTGGTGTGAGGTAGAATCTCAGGGTTGTTTTGATTTGCATTTCCCTGATGACTAAGGATGTTAAACATTTCTTTAGATGCTTCTCAGTCATTCAATATTTCTCAGTTGAGAATTCTTTGTTTAGCTCTGCACTCCATATTTTAATAGAGTTATTTGGTTCTCTGGAGTCTAACTTCTTGAGTTCTTTGTATATATTGGATATTAGCCCTCTCTCAGATTTAGGATTGGTAAAGATCTTTTTTTCCAATATGTTGGTTGCTGTTTTGTCCTATTGACAGTGTCCTTTGCCTTACAGAAGTGTTTCAATTTTATGAGGTCACATTTGTCGATTGTTGATCTCTAAGCATAAGCCATTGGTAGTGAAAACTGGTATAACCACTCTGGAAATAAATCTGTAGCTTCTCAAAAAATTGGGTACCTTAAGACCCAGCTATATCTCTCCTGAGCATATACCCAAAAGATGTTCCACAATCACATAAGGATACTCGCACAACTGTTAATAGCAGTGTTATTTATCATAGCCAAAGTTTGCAAACAAGCCATATGTCCCTCAAGTGCAGAGTGGACAAAGAAAGAAAATGTGGTTCATTTACACAATGGAATACTTCTCAGCTATTAAAAACAGGAACATCATTAATTTTGCAAGCAAATCATTGTAATTAAATTGTCATCCTGAGTGACATAACTCAGACCCAAAAGGACATTCATGGTATACTCACTTATAAGTGGGTACTAGTAATAACGTATAGGGTAACCACACTATAATTCACAGGCACAAAGAAGCCAAATAACAATAAGGACCTAAGGGAGGATCTTGAGTCTGTCTCAGATGGGGAACTAAAATAGATATCAGAGGTGGATGGAGGGAGGTAATTTGATGGGAGAGGTCATGGAGAGATGAGAGAAGCCATCAAGGAAACACTGTGGCAAGTGAGTGAGTTACCATTTTTTATGGCTGGGATGAATGTACTCTGAGAGACAAGGACCCAAGACACTTTAACCTAGGATTGCTTCTTGCTGATGATATGATATTCCTCCCAGTATTGTATAGCCTAGTTGGCATCAGCTTACTCTATAGGTCAAATTTCCTGCAGATCAACATGAAGATGTACTTTTGTGTACTAATGCTGTTTAGACAATTTGATGACTTCATAATTCCTGATAATGATTTTATAGAACTTGGAAATTGATACAAGTAATTTCAAACCCCATGTAGAATGAAAGAATGCAACATGCCTCTGTAAACCTTCATGTTTCACAGGCTAATTGAACTTGAAAAAGAAAACAGAATTGTAACAAATTTACAATGAAGGAAAACCCTCTTATGTTAGGAATGAGGCACTTATCTGGTAAATAAATATCATAAACTGGGAATGGACAATTTATTAAAGGTGCAAGAACATAAAATGAAAGAACAACAAGTTTATGTGAGATTTCAAAAGTAATAAGACACAAAGCAGATGACTTGTCTCGATAAAAATTTGCTGACTCGTGACATAAAAATTATTGCTTTAGGTGGGTGGAGACCTCAGCCTGGGACACCAGGAGTCCATAGCCAATGAGCATCGGAGAAAGCTACCCTCCCAGGAGCTTGGAAAAGCCATGAGAGGGGTTGACGGGAGCAACACCTCTCACCCAGACCCACCTGGATCCGGCGAGATCCAGGGTCTGAGAACCCAGGGGCAGGAAACCTCTGAACCTTCCGGTTTCCATCTGTGGGTGGAGACCTCTGCCTGGGCCACCAGGAGTCCATAGCCAACGAGCGCCAGAGAAAGCTACCCTCCCAGGAGCTTGGAAAAGCTGTGAGTGGGGTTAGGGAGGGCAACACCTCTCACCCAGACCCGCCTGGATCCGGCGAGACACAGGGCCTGAGGAGAACTTGGAGATAGGAAACTTCTGTACCTTCCAGTTCCATCTGTGGGGGGAGACCTCTGCCTGGGCCACCAGGGGTCTCTGCCTGGAGACCTCAGCCTGGGCCACAGGGCTCCAGGAGAGAGTGGATATCCCAGGGGTGTTGACACACCTTTGAGCACAGGCAAAACCACCACTTCTGTTCAAACTCACTGGATCAAGATGGACCCTTGCAGAGCCATCAGGACATAGGAACCAAGAGACAGCTGGGGACAAGATCCTTCTGATTTCTGTCTGCACCCCAGAGCGGACCCTGTGCCACAGCTCTCCAAACCCAAACACCTTTCAGAGAGAGCTGGTCTTCAAGGAGTATTGACACAGAAGCCTGCAGGAGGGGCAAGCCACAACCAGACAGAGTAAGATCA
>CM052712.1:89158485-89175816 GCA_028551405.1 Uromys caudimaculatus
ATGTCCCTCAGCAGAGGAATGGATACAGAAAATGTGGTACATTTACACAATGAAGTACTACTCAGCTATTAAAAACAATGACTTAATGAAATTTGCAGGCAAATGGATGGAACTTGAAAATATCATCCTGAGCGAGGTAACTCAGTCACAAAAGAAGGAACATGGTATGTACTCACTGATAAGTGGATATTAGCCCAAAAGTTCAGAATACCCAAGTTTTACTTAACAGTAACCGCTGGACTGAGAGTGAGGTACCAGATGGAGGAGTTGGAGAAAGGTCTGAAGGATCTGAGGGAATTTGCAGCCCCATGGAGGGAGCAAGAGCGTCAATGAGCCTGACCCCCCCACCCCCGTCGTCCTGGAGTTTGGACCACCAACCAAAGAATGCACATGTATGGACCCATGGTTCGGACCACATATTTGGCAGAGGAGGGCCTCGATGGCCATCAGGGAGAGAGGAGATGCCCTTGGGCCTGAGGATGTTAGAGGCCCCAGTAAAGGGGAATGTCAAGGTGGGAATATGGGGATGGGTGGGCAGGTGGGTGGGAGGTGGAATTCCCTCATAGAGATGGGGAGGGGGAGGGGATAGGGTGTTTCCAAAGAGGAGACCCAGAAAAGGGGAAACATTGGAAATGTAAATAAGCATCAAAAAAAAAAAAAAAGAAATATATCATGTTCAACATATAAAAAAGAAAAAAAAAGACATCAAAACCCACCTCTACAGTGACACACTTCCTCCAACAAGGCCATATCCACTCCTACAAGGCCACACCTCCTAATAGTGTTACTTCCCATGGGCCAATCTTATTCAAACCCTCACACCCACTTTAATCTTTCTTTAGCTATTTACAAAACAGTTGTCCTTCATGATGATAGTGCATCTGAGAAATTTTATTTTCTTTCAGAACAATGTAGTCATCTGATTATACCACTTTAAATGGGAACAGACATAGACTTGATTTTGGCAGCAATTACTCATGTCAGCTTGCCAAATGAATACCATGATTTATCCATTTCTATCTTATAATAACTTGCCCAAAGTAAATGACATGACATTTGCTAAACTTGAATCTGAGGTAATGCAGCCAGCTCTACTCTGATTTTCCAGGAAACTCCAATGCTTGTCCATGCAATAAAGGACCACACAATCCTAAAATTACAGGTTTTCCCTGATCTGGAGGGCATGTTGTATTCAATATGAAAGAGCATCACAATTATTTTTAATACTTGTAGTTATCCTGGTGTTTACAGTGTACATTTTTAATGAATCACAATCTACCTTCAAATTATATGCACTATGAAGACCTTAGCATAATAAATTCTCAATTTTTCTTCCTAACTTTGTGGTGCTGTTATTAGCATTGGCACATATTTTACTTCTGTATGTTCTGTAAACATAAAAACTATTGATACTATGTTTACCACTACCAATCTTCTTTTAGAGAAAGTTAAAATAAAACATCATTTAAACTTACATTTATTTGATGCTTAGTTTTTCTTTGTTTTTTGTTTTTTGCACAGTATAGATCCAGGTTTCTCTCTGGTGTCACAGTCTTTCCTGCCTGAACAGTATTTTTTTTTTTTTTGTGAAGTAGATCCACTGATTGAATGGAGTACACAGATGATGTGTACTCAACATTTGTTTGCCTGCCCAAGTCTTTATATTCCTACTTTACTTTGTATGTACAAATATGGATTAGTAGTTTCTATTTTCCTGTAGGCATGTTAAAGATACCTTCAAGCTACTATAAGTTCTGATATGACAATGACTATAATTCTTATTCTCACTTTCTGTGTTATTGTTACTATTATTTCTCTGGTTGACTTCAAAATCTTTTCTTCTCAGAAATTCAAATATGGCACACCTATGTGTATAGGTTTTGACAGGCTTGTTGTTTTGGCTACAGATGTAGCTGGTTGGGTTTCTGATTTATAGGGCTTTATACTTTTAATTTCCAGATCTATTTATCCTTTTAATATTTTATGAATTTTTAAGTTATGTAGCTGGTATCAATCTTAATTTTAAAAAATTATCAGCAATTGCTTCTTCAAATATATATATAAAGTAGGTTTATTGGGAAGATGCTTTCTGGTGGGCAAGCTCATTGGCCCCAAGGCCCAAGGCCCAAAGTTGCCATGGGGAAATGGGGCAGGGGAGGGGAGGGAGGGAGGAAAGAGGGGAGGGAGGGAGGGAGGGAGGGAGGGAGAGAGAGAGAGAGAGAGAGAGAGAGAGAGAGAGAGAGAGAGAGAGAGGCATGTGCACTGAGAGAGGAGAGGAGAAAAAGAGCTCTTTTTTTTTCAAATAAATCTTTCTTCTGTTCCTTTATAGTCCTATTGTGAATTGTGTTATTTTAAAACATCTTCATTTCAAGGAGCTTACTGTGTGCTTTCAGCACTTATGGGGTGGTAACAAGCCACCCCAGGTTAGTTCTTAATGTCTTTTTATGCGTGGCTTTTCCTGTCATGTAATATATGTATGTATTAATTTTAAATTTCTATATCACCAATATTCTACTAGAATATAAACAGAAAAAATTTTTTATAAATTAATTGACCAATCCTCCCCCATATACATATATATATTTGGGAAGGCCAAAGAAGGGACAGACTGGCCTCACCACTGTACTGCAGATCTGTGAGGAAGTAGTTCAACTCTCAAACAGGAGACCAAAGCAGCTTGTCATTCAGTCTCATCACCATGAACTTCTCATGCTTGATAGAATCTTTATAATATCCCAACATTATCTTTAGTTTTACACAGAGCCTTGTGTGTACAATAACTGTTCAATGTAGACATGTCACTTGTACTTTTGTATAGGATAAACCATACGTTATACATATTAAGCTTCCTTTAACTCTCAAAAACATTAATTTTATGTGGCTCAGTCTAACGCTAAACTACTAAAAAATATTATAAATTCCTTCTTGAAAGACTCCCAGGCTAAGATCCAAGAATACTGAATTAGAATTGAAAAATTTAGTACTTAAGATTGGAAGTTAAGAAATCAGATTTTCGGGCTGGAGAGATGACTCAGCAGTTAAAAGCACTGGGTGCTCTTCTAGAGGTCCTGAGTTCAATTCCCAGTAACCACATAGTGGCTCATAACCATCTGTAATGGGATCCAATGTCCTCTTCTGGTGTGTCTGAAGACAGACAGCTAAAGTGTACTCATATACATAAAATAAATTTAAAAAAATCAAATTTTCATTATCAGTTTATTCTTCAAAAATTTTTTTGGTTAACATTTATTTTCTGGTTAGTTTTATGTCAATTTGACACAAACTGGAGTCATCTCAGAGGAGAGAACCACAATTTAAAAATGTTCCATAAGATTGGGCTGTAGGCAATCCTGTAAGGCATTTTCTTCACTAGTCATTGATGTGTGAGGGCCCAGACCATTGTGGATGGGGCCATCCCCAGGCTGGTGGTTCTTTGTGCTATATATAAGAAAGCAGGCTAAGTCAGCCGCAGTTAACAAGGCAGTAAGCAGCACCCTTATATTACCATTTAGAAGACTTGGCCAGGTTCATTTTCTCTACCAATTAAAGAATTAAAAGGTTGGAAAATCAATTACAGATGGTTGTGAACCACCATGTGGTTGCTGGGAATTGAACTCAGGACCTCTGGAAGTGCAGTCAGTACTCTTAACTGCCAAGCCATCTCTCTAGCCCTTGCTCAGTGTTTTCAATACTTGCTCAGTAACTTGAGTTTAGACATGATCATGAATAGAATCCCCATGATGGCACAAGTGGCTTTATAAGAACAAATAGAGAAACCTCATTATCATACTTGCTCTGTCTCACTAGGTGATGCCCTTCTGGGGACAGCACACAATGACAAGGACTGCCTGTAGTAGGCCAGGATGGAGACATCTCAGAAGCCCGCAGCAGTTCCTTGTAAAAAAGGATGGTGTCTGAGACCCTGAGAAGCAGGAGACACATCACTCCAGGGGACACACCATCTGAAAAAGGGACTGCCTGCAGTAGGGATGGAGACATCTCAGTAGCCCATGGCAGCTATTTGTATAAAACAGTTGTTCCCATTTCTCCTAACCTTAGCCCTGGACAACGGCTGTATAGATTTCACTTGTGCGTGACTACTTTTCAGTTGGCCTTGGTGTGCATAATTATTCTATTATATCTGACTTTCCTATTTCTTTCTCCTTCTGCTCTGGTGAATTCTGTGAAACTAGATGTTCCTTGATGTAATGATTCTTAAACAATTAAAAATTGAGGCATGGGGCTCAGCACAACACAGTCCTAATGGCCCAGGTGCATGCTGTGTGTTGTGTTCTCATCTAGGAAACAATGCAATAACTGCACAATGGTAGTTCCAGACTAATGCTTGACTTGCAAAGAAAGTTTGAGGAAATTATTAGAAAATGAATTAGAGCCAACATTGGAACCCCAAGAAAGAAAAAAACTATTGAAGTTATGAAATAAGATTTGCACATTGGAGAGTGGTTCTTGGATAAGAAAGTATAGAATACAAAAAATCATCTACTAGTAAAACTAAGTCAAAACACTGGGACTCTTAGGAGAGTCATTGTGTGCAATGTGCAGAAGCAGAAAGCTAGTGGAACTACTGAGTTAAGGGTCAACTTGATTCTTTCTGGCCACTGCCTGGCAGCTTTGCCCATGTCATTTATCATTAGAGATTCACAAGAAAATGCAAGTAGCTGACCTTGGAGCTCTGAGCTCTGAGCTCTGAAGTATAAGTTAAAGTTTAAATAATGATAAGTTTGCAATTATTATTATTTTGGCTACAGGCCTGGAAATAGGGAAGCTTGAAATTTTGGGGAACAATTGTAATTCTTGATTCTTTGTGGGACATGGCTATTCTTTTGAATTTGATTTGGCAATGATTATACAATGTCTTTTTTTCTACCTGCTTTTGGAGTATCAATAAAAGACTGGGGCAAGAAAAAGGCTAGAGAGCATGTAGAGAGTGAGTGAGGAGTATGTGAGGTGAATGTGGAGAATGAACGAAGAGTGTGAGAGAGAGAGCATGAGAAGAGAATGTGAAGAGTGAGCGAAGAGAGAATGTGAAGAGTGAGCGAAGAGAGAATGTGAAGAGTGAGCGAAGAGAGAATGTGAAGAGTGAGCGAAGAGAGAATGTGAAGAGTGAGTGAAGAGAGAATGCGAGGTGTATATGGAGAGAGTGTGTGTGAGTGAAAGGAGAGTACATGTGGTGTGTGTGAGATGTGTGTGAAGAGTGTGTGTGTGAGAGTGAAAGGGGAATGCACAGAGGTGTGTAGGAGTATGAGAGTTTGAGAAAAGAAAAGTGCATAGGAGAAAATCAGAGTGTGCAGGAGAATGCAGAGTATGTGCAGCTTCAATCTGTGAGTGAATGAGTGAAAGAGAAAGAGAGCAGAGAGTGAGAGAGAAGAGAGAGAAACTTTAAGCCTTGAAAAATTGCCTGTCAGCTTGTACCCATTAACGTAGTCTGTGTATATTTATTATGTACCTTCTAGATATCTCTACTTCCAGTTGAGAACTCTGATGCTATGTCGAGGCTGGACCCCGGCAATGCCCTCATCATGTTATGATGTAGTAAGAGGGCCCTTATCAGATACAGTTGCTGTGTTCTTGAAACTCCCAGTCTCCACAGTCACGAGCCCAACAAATCTATTTTCTTTAAAAAAATTACCCAGGCTGTGGCATGTGGTTATAATTACAGAAAATGAACTAAGATAGTATCTTTTATTTTGTTCTCTAGTCAACTTAAGTATAGAAACTTTGAGGGATATAAATATAGATTTAAATAATTTATTTAGGGCCAGTGAAATATCTCAGTGCATTGATGTTCTGAGTTTTAGCCCCATAATAGATATGGTGGAAGGAGAGAACTAACTTCTGAATGTTGTCTTCTTATCTCTACATGTACACTGTGATACTCACATTGTGTAGGTACATCCACCCACACAAGTAAATCAGTAAATATTTTAAAATTATTTTATGTTGTAATGTTTAATTCAACAATACTAATAAATATATTTACTGATTTAGTTAAACTGTATCATAAAGCACATGCAATACTGTATTCATCCAATAATGTTAATTTTTCTACTTTTGTTTTCAGTTTTATATTAACTTTTCATGTGACTGTTGGCTATAGGTATTTTTATAATTCCTGCTGTCAATGTTGAGCCTCTTACAAGAATTCTAAATTGCATGACTTTTGGTTCTGACCTATTGAAGGCTGTGGCCATGCCAATTAGAAAACAAGTTCAAACCACAAGCTTCCATTGACTGGAAAATGAGCTCAAATCATAAGCTCCTATCTTATGATTGACTAAGAAAGGTGATTTTTCATTGATCCTATCATATGTTTCAGGATTTGAACAATTACCCCTTTCTTAATTGATGTTTAAAGTTGGTCTACAGTGAAATTCAACAGTTCCAATGTGAGATCCTTATACTGATTAGTAACTCTTTTTCGAGTGGATTTCCTTCTTATGTTTTTAAATGATTTCTCAAATAACCTCTGTTAGCACTCTAAACTGACATTATTGAAGGTGTTTCCAGAGTTAAATGTCCAAAATAATTTAGTTGTGCTCACATTCTGTATTGTGAATCTTTGTAGTGACTTGACATTAGATGCTTCTTCCTAATGAGTAAGCTTTAGGAGAGGAAAAACAATATTGTCTTCTCACAGGGGACATAGGATGTAGTCATTGTTGATCATCCCATGGACAAACTATTGAGCTTCTTGACTGGGTGCTGAGAACAGAACACAGGTCCTCTGAAAGATCAGCAACTGCTCTTAGCTTTTTGGTCATTTCTTCAGCCTCCAAATGTGGGTATATTTTAAAAAAATAATAAAAACAGGAAAATCCCTGATGAATAAGGTAAAATAAAAATATTACTAAAAGTAGAGAGTAGAAAGGGACAGAAGGTAAAAAGGCAAGTGAAAGATTGCCTGCCAACGAATACATTCAGGTTAGCTGTTATTCTTCCCTTAGGTGTCCCATTATATTCTGCTTTCCACATTTTGAAATAGATACTTGGAACTTTTTTATAAAGAAGCTATGTCTTTTTCCCCTAATTTGAAGCTCCTGAAGTTTCTCTTTGAATTTGATGTTTTGTTATTTCTCTGATAAAAGTAGCTCACTTTGGACTTTTAGTTTTGTTTAAATATGACTCACAATTTGTTTGCAGTCTGAAATATTAAGACATAGTTTCTTCAAACATTGCTTTTACTCATTCTTTGCTATTCTCTTTTTATGTTGAATATCTCTTTATTTTATGTGTTTTGTTATTCATATTTCTATGGATCTATGCTCCATTTTAATTGCATTTGTGTGTGCATACATGTGTGACTCTGACTCTCTCTCTCTCTCTCTCTCTCTCTCTCTCTCTCTGTGTGTGTGTGTGTGTGTGTGCGTGTGTGTGTGTGTGTGTAAACCTCAGAAGTGCATGTTGAGACCAGAAGACAAGTCGTGGAAGTTAGTTCTCTCTTTCCACCATAGGTGTTCCAGGAATTGAACTCGGGTCATTAGACTTGGTGGCAAATGGTTTTAGCTAAGCCAGCTTGTTGTCCTTGATTAAACACTTTATTGCATCAGATTTTTTTTTCCAAGACAGGATTTCACTGTGTAGCCTTGATTTCCTGGAACTCGCTTTGTAGAGCATGGTGGCCTCGAACTCAGAGAGATCCACCTACCTCTGCTTCTGGAGTGCTGGGATTAAAGATGTGCACCACGTTACCTGGCTACAACAGGATTCTTAATTCTTAATTCTTAATTCTTTTGCTTACTTTACAGCCAAAACATGACTCAGTTGCAAATACTTACCTAGTAATGACTTTATCACTAGAATATATTTTTATGCAGACAGGTACTGTAAAATTCTGATATAAATCCATGAGCTTATAACTTTAATGGGACTACACATTTCTTAGGGGACACTCACTGAAGCCCACCAGAGTCTTTTCTTGGAATATGTTAACCATTTCTAAACTAAAGCTCTTAGTTGTAGTATTAAAAAGAATTTGAAAGGTATGAGTCTCCTTTTCCCTTGCCTTGAAGTCTGATGAATATAATCATCACTAGAACTTCAGTTCAAAAAATTTATCCACCACACCTTTCATGGAAGTGAAAACATCTTTTCTTCTTTTAAACATGGCAGCATGAGACATGCACAAGCAGCTTCACAAACCACGAATGAAATATTAGTTGTTATTGAATGGTTTCACAACTGTTTAAGGTTTGAAAGCAATCAAGTTTAAAAACCCTGTAATTTTAGGATAGAATCATTAAGAAACATTATCAAGGGCTGGAGAAATGGCTCAGGGGTTAGGAGCACTGACTTCTTTTTCAGAGGTCCTGAGTTCAATTCCCAGCAACCACATGGTGGCTCACAGCCATCTGTAATGGGATCTGATTCCCTCTTCTGGTGTGTCTGAAGACAATACAGTGTACTCACGCATTAAATAAATAAATAAATAAATAAATAAATGAGTAAATGAATAAATAAACGAATAAATGAATAAATGAATAAAGAAATCTTTAAAAAATGTTCTTTAAAAAAACATTATCAAACATATTCTCAAAGCTATTTGGTGTATAATAATGCACGTAGTGCAGTTCTTTCTGTTCAGAAACACTGTACCCCTGAACTTTAAAAGAAAAAAAAAACTGCACTAAAACTTTGCCATTGGTAAGCCACTGAGCTGATGTACAGCAGGGCAGGGTAGACTATGATAGGGGTGAATGGAATTTCCCCTCTGCCTTCTGAAGGTTTGCTGGAATAAAATGTCTAAGATAAATTAAATGGGAGAAAAGTGTATAAATGCATTATTGTCCTTAAATATAGCACAACATGATTCAGAAGCTTTTCAGCCTCACACTTTCTAGGGAAAGTCAAATATAGGAAATGTCAGAAAAGAGCATGCTGGGTTTTTCTCATGTTGTTGTTGAGATTTTTTTGTTTTGTTTTTATTGTCAACCTTGTGTAAGGGTTATACAAGTGAGGCTCATCTTCAAAGAGGACTTCTCCATCAGTTTGGCCTGTGGGAAAATATGTTGGGCGTTTTCTTGATTAATTATTGTGGTGAGAAAGCCCAACGAATTGTGGGCAATGTGATCCCTGGGTAGGTAGTCTTTGTTTGTATAAAAAAACCAAGCTGAGTCAACCATGGGGAACAAGCAACTAAACAGCATTCCTCTGTGTCCTCTGCTATAATTCCTGCTTCCAGATTCCTGCTTGCCATGATTATTGCCCTGATTTCCCTTCATGATAGACTATAAGTTGTGAGACAGAATAAATAAAACCCTCAAGTTAGTTTTGATTGTGATGTTTCTCACAGCATAGAAAACAAATTAGAACAATAAAAATCATTTAGGGAAAGTCACAGGCTTGAAGAATATACAATAGTTTGGGACAACATGCATTTGCTCTGCAAACTTGATGGGTAATATTGTGTCCAATCTTTGAGAACATCCCACCTGAGGGCTCCATTACTACATCTGATGCAAATCTGACAGAAGACTGAGGACAGTTAGAAGGACACTTGTTGCACTGTGCATGTCTTCTAGCTCTTAATTACTAAATCACAACCTGTATTTTTTTAAACAGCATCTGTTGTTTGTGATAGTCCTTATCAGGCAATGTGATGCAATTTTCAAACAGATATTCATTTCTTCACTAAGAGAAGCAGTTATGGGGCTGGAGAAATGGCTCAGTGGTTAAGAGCATAGACTGCCATTAAAGAGGACCAAGGCCTGGTTCCTAGCACCCACATTGGAAGATTCACAACTGCCTCTAACTCCAGCTCTAGGGGACCAGACACTTCTAGTCTCTGAGGGTGCCCCCACACTCCCACACACATACTAAAAATAAATCATTAATAAAGAAAAACCAGATGTCAGCTTGCCTTAATATTGCATTTTATATATTCATATATATATTGCATTTAAAAACAGATTAAAAAGTTGGGCTGAATATTAGCAAAGTTGAGAGTTAGCAAGACCAAGTAAAAAGGGTATCATTGAAATCAACCCAAAATGCTAATTGATAGAGTTGTCTTAGTCTCAATCTCTCATTATTCCCAATGATGTGAAAAAACAAGTTTACCAGTGTACACTTCTGTTGTCACCTATCCTGCATAGGCTCTCTAATAACACTAACACCAATCACATACACAGTAACTAATGTTTGTTTATTTAGTGTCCATTAGGTGACAAGGCCTGCACAGTTTTACATATTTCACCCCTAATTTTGCAGTAATCCTAAAAGGTATGTGACATTTAGTCAGTTTTACAGATGAACATTCTAGGATGCTGTCTAGCACCTCATTGGTCTGGGATTCAGAGCTGGAATCTGAGTCACTCAATATTGAATGTTAAGTGTTGTGTTGTTTGCTGCTTATCCTGTCTTGAGGTGGCTCACCGTTCTAGAAGTAATAAATTGATGTTTGTTACATGAAACTTTAGTCTAAAACTGGTACAACTACTATGGAAATCAATCAGAAGGTTCCTTAGAAAATTAGAAATAGCTCTACCTGAAGATCCAGCTATATCACCTTGGGCATATGAAGATGCCCCACTATGCCACAGGGGCACATGCTCCACTATGCCTTATCTGTGATAGCTAGAAGCTGGAAACAACCCAAGTGTCCCACAAATGAAGAATGGATACAGAAAATGTGGTTCATTTACAAAATGGAATACTTTTCAGCTAGTAAGAACAAGGACATCATGAATTTTATATGTGAATACTGTATTTATACCATTTTCATCTCTACCTTCCCCAATTAACATACTCCCATTTTCTCCATCAAAATCATGCCTTCTCTCTCTCTCTCTCTCTCTCTCTCTCTCTCTCTCTCTCTCTCTCTCTCTCTCTCTCTCTCTCTCACCCTAATCAAAACCCTAACCCTAATAGGAACCAATGCTGGGATTTCTTTTTTTCATTTTCCCATAACCCTAACCCTAATAGGAATCACTGCTGAATTTCCTATTCCTCATAACCCTAACCTTACCACCCCAACCCTAAACCAATAAGTTTAACCCTAACCCTCTAACTTCAACCCTAACCCCCCAATCCCTAATCCTAACGCCACCTAACCCTCATATCATAGCCCAAACCCTAACCACCTAACCCTAACCCCTTACCCCATAACCCTAACCCCTACCTCTCTAAACCTAACCCCCCACCCCCCACCCAACACTAACTCTAAAAAGCTCTGTAACATTCTGGCCTAGTGTTGCAATTCCACTCCTGAGTCTATTCTGAAGCCCTGATAGATTAGTAGCTCTAACGCTCTAACCCCAATGGGTTGCTTACAATAAAATACTTTTCATTTGCATTAATCTGGTGTTTTGAGGTATGTTGGATCCAAGTAAACCTCATAACACAAAGGCTTTACCACATTGAGTACATGCATAAGGTTTTTCTCCAGTATATGCTCTTTTCTACAATTGGAGATAACTGTAAAGGGCAAAGGCTTTACAACATTGTTTTCATTTATACGGCTTCTCTCCAGTGTGATTTCTTTCTTTCTTTCTTTCTTTTTCTTTCTTTCTTTCTTTCTTTCTTTCTTTCTTTCTTTCTTTCTTTCTTTCTTTTTTTTGTCTGAATTAGTTTTTTTTTATTTATTTTTTATTTTATTTTTGATACTTTATTTACATTTCCAATGTCTCTTCTTTGGAAACCCCCCATCCCTTCCCCCTCACCACCTCTATGAGGGAATTCCACCTCCCACCCATTCCCATATTTCCACCTAGACATTCCCCTTTACTGGGACCTCTGACACCCTCAGGCCCAAGGGCCTCTCCTCTCTCCCTGATGGCCAACAAGGCCATCCCCTGCCACATATGTCCGAACCATGGGTCCATAGATGTGTATTCTTTGGTTGGTGGTCCTAACTCCAGTATGACCGGGGGGGGGGGGGGTCAGGCCCATTGATGCTGTTGCTCCATCCTTGGGGCTGCAAACTCCCTCAGCTCCTTCAGACTTTTCTCCAACTCCTCCATCTGAGACCTCACTCTCAGTAGGTTTTTTTATTTTTATTTTTTGATACTTTATTTACATTTCAAATGTTTCCCCGTTTCCAGGTCTCCACTTTGGAAAACCCCTATCCCCTTCCTCCTACCCCTGCCTCTATGAGAGTATTCCCTCACCCACCCACCCACCCACTCCCATCTTCCCACCTTGGTATTCCCCTATACTGGGGCCTCTAACACCCTCAGACCCAAGGGCCTGTCCTCCTGATGGCCAACAAGGCCCTCCTCTGCCACATATGTGGTCTGAACAATGAGTCCCTCCATGTGTATTCTTTGGTTGGTGGTCCAGTCTCCAGGAGTATGGGGGGGGGGGTCAGGCCAGTTGACACTGTTGTTCCCTCCATGGCACTGCAAACTCTCTCAGCTCCTTCAGTCCTTCTCCAACTCCTCCAGCTGGGACCTCACACTCAGTCCAGCAGTTGCTGTGAAATGACTTATCACTTATCAGTGAGGACATATGATGTTCGTTCTTTTGTAACTGAGTTACCTTGCTCAGGATGATATTTTCAAGTTCCATCCATTTGCCTGTGAATTTAATGAAGTCATTGTTTTTAATAGCTGAGAAGTATTCCATTGTGTAAATGTACCACATTTTCTGTATCCATTCCTCTGATGAGGGACATCTGGGTTGTTTCCAGCTTCTGGCTATTATAAATATGACTGTTATGAACATAGTGGAGCATGTGTCTCTATTACATGTTGGAGTGTCTTCTGGGTATATGCCCAGGAGTGGTATAGCTGGGTCCTCAGGTAGTATTATGTCCATTTTTCTGAGGGTCCGCCAAACTGATTTCGAGAGTGTTTGTTCCAGCTTGCAATCCTACCAGCAATGGAGGAGTGTTCCTCGTTCTCCACATCCTCACCAGCATCTGCTGTCATCTGAGATTTTGATCTTAGCCATTCTGGCTGGTGTGAGGTGGAATCTCAGACTTGTTTTGATTTGAATTTCCCTGATGACTAAGGATGTTGAACATTTCTTTAGCTGCTTCTCAGCCCTTCTAGGTTCCTCAGTTGAGAATTCTCTGTTTAGCTCTGTTCCCCATTTTTTGATAGGGTTATTTGGTTCTCTGGAGTCTAACTTCTTGAGTTCTTTGCATATATTGGATATTAGTCCTCTACTGGACATTAAGATTGGTAAAAATCTTTTCCCAATCTGTTGGTTGCCATTTTGTCCTATTGACAGTGTCCTTTGCCTTACAGAAGCTTTGCAATTTTATGAGGTCCCATTTGTCAATTCTATTTGTTTTTGTTTGTTTGTTTTTTGAGACAGGATTTCTCTGTGTAGTGCTGGATGTCCTGGAACTCACTCTAGACCAGGCTGGCCTCGAACTCAGAAATCTGCCTGCCTCTGCCTCCCAAGTGCTGGGATTAAAGGTGTGCACCACCACTGCCCTGCTGTCAATTCTTGATCTTAGAGTATAAGCCATTGGTGTTCTGTTCAGGAGCTTTTCCCCTGTACCCATGTGTTTGAGACTTTCCCCCACTTTCTCTTTTATTAGATTCAGTGTATCTGGTTTTCTGTGGAGGTCCTTGATCCACTTGGACTTGAGCTTTGTACAGGGAGATAGAAATGGATCAATTCGCATTCTTCTACATGTTGACTGACAGTTGAACCAGCACCATTTGTTGAAAATGCTGTCTTTTTTCCACTGGATGGTTTTAGCTCCTTTGTCGCAAATCAAGTGACCGTAGGTGTGTGTGTTCATTTCTGGGTTTTCAATTCTATTCCATTGATCTACCTGCCTGTCACTGTACCAATATCATGCAGTTTTTATCACCACTGCTCTGTAGTACAGCTTGAGGTCAGGGATGCTGATTCCCTCAGAAGTTCTTTTGTTGTTGAGAATAGTTTTTGCTATCCTGGGTTTTTTGTTATTCCAAATGAATTTTAGAATTGCTCTTTCTAAATCTATGAAGAATTGAGTTGGAATTTTGATGGGGATTGCATTGACTCTGTAGATTGCTTTTGGCAGGATGGCCATTTTTACTATATTAATCCTGCCAATCCATGAGCATGGGAGATCTTACCATCTTCTGAGGTCTTCTTTGCTTTCTTTCTTCAGAGACTTGAAGTTCTTGTTATACAGATCTTTCATTTGTTTTGTTAGAGTCACACCAAGATACTTTATATTGTTTGTGACAATTGTGAAGGGTGTCATTTCCCTAATTTCTTTCTCAGCCTGTTTATCCTTCAAGTATAGGAAGGCTACTGATTTGTTTGAGTTACTTTTAATCTGACCACTTTGCTGAAGTTGTTTATCAGCTGCAGCAGTTCTCTGGTTGAGTTTTTCGGGTCACTTAAGTATATGATCATATCATCTGAAAATAGTGATATTTTGATTTCTTCCTTTCCGATTTGTATCTCTTTGACATCCTTTTGTTGTCTAATTGCTCTAACTACAAATTCAAGTACTATATTGAATAGATAGGGAGAGGGAGGGCAGCCTTGTCTAGTCCCTGATTTTAGTGGGATTGCTTCGAGTTTCTCTCCATTTAGTTTGATGTTGGCTACTGGTTTGCTGTATATTGCTTTTACTATGTTTAGGTATGGGCCTTGAATTCCTGATCTTTCCAAGACTTTTATCATGAAGGGATGTTGAATTTTGTCAAATGCTTTGTTAGCATCTAATGAAATGACCATGTGGTTTCTTTCTTTGAGTTGTTTTATGTAGTGGATTACATTGATGGATTTCTGTATATTGAACTATCCCTGCATCCCTGGGATGAAGCCTACTTGATCATGATGAATGATTGTTTTGATGTATTCTTGGATTTGGTTTGTAAGAATTTTATTGAGTATTTTTGCATCAATATTCATAAGGGAAATTGATCTGAAGTTTTCTTTCTTTGTTGGGTCTTTGTGAGGTTTTGGTATCAGTGTAAGTGTGGCTTCATAGAAGGAATTGGGTAGTGTTCATTCTGTTACTATTTTCTGGAAAATTTGAAGAATATTGGTATTAGATCTTTGAAAGTCCAATAGAATTCTGCACTGAACCTATCTGGTCCTGGGCTTTTTTTGGTTGGGAGACTTTTAATGACTGCTTCTATTTCTTTAGGGGTTATGGGACTGTTTAGATGGTTTATCTGATCCTGTCTAGAAAATTGTCCATTTCATCCAGATTTTGCTGTTTTGTTGACTATAGGCTTTTATAGTAGGATCTGATGATTGTTTAAATTTGCTAAGAATCTGTTGTTATGTCTCCTTTTCATTTCTAATTTTGTTAATTTGGATACTGTCTCTGTGCCCTCTGGTTAGTCTGGCTAAGGGTTTATCTATCTTGTTGATTTTCTCAAAGAACCAGCTCCTGGTTTTGTTGATTCTTTGTATAGTTCTTTTTGTTTCTTCTTGGTTGATTCAGTCCTGAGTTTGATTATTTCCTGCCTTCTACTCCTCTTGTGTTTATTAGCTTCTTTTTGATCTAGAGCTTTCAGGTGTGCTGTTAAGCTGCTAGTGTATGATCTCTCCAGTTTCTTTTATGGAGGCACTCAAAACTATGAGTTTTCCTCTTAACACTGCTTTCATTGTTTCCCATAAGTTGTACTTTCATGTTCATTAAATTCTAGGAAGTCTTTCATTTCTTCCTTCCTTTCTTCCTTGACCAAGTTATCATTGAGTAGGGCATTGTTCACCTTCCATGTGTATGTGGACTTTCTGTTGTTGATGCCATTGAAGACCAGCCTTAATCTGTAGTGATCTGATAGGAGGCATGGGATCATTTCAATCTTCCTGTATCTGTTGAGGTTTGTTTTGTGACCAGTTATATGGTCAATTTTGGAGAAGGTACCATGAGGTGCTGAGAAGGATATTCTTTTGATTTAGGATGAAATGTTCTATAGATATCTGTTAAATCCATTTGGTTCATAACATCTGTTAGTTTCACTGTGTCTCTGTTTAGTTTGTGTTTCCAAGATCCGTCCATTGATGATAATGGGGTGTCGAAGTGTCCTACTATTATTGCATGAGGTGCAATGTATGCTTTGAGCTTTACTAAAGTTTCTCTTATGGATGTGGTTGCCCTTGCATTTGGAGCATAGATGTTCAGAATTGAGAGTTCTTCTTGGTAGATTTTTCCTTTGATGAGTATGAAGTGTCCTTCCTTATCTTTTTTGATGACTTTTGGCTGAAAGTCGATTTTATCCGATATTAGAATGGCTACTCTTGCCTGTTTCTTGGGACCATTTGCTTAGAAAATTGTTTTCCAGCCCTTTACTCTGAGGTAGTGTTTGTTTTTATCATGGAGGTGCATTTCTTGAATGCAGCAAAATGCTGGGTCCTGTTTATGTATCCAGTCTGTCAGTCTCTGGCTTTTTATTGTGGAATTGAGTTCACTGATGTTAAGAGATATTAAGGAATAGTGATTGTTGGTTCCTGGTATTTTTGATGTTATTTTTATGTTTGTTGGCTATCTTCTTTTGAGTTTGTTGAAAGATTACTTTCTTGATTTTTTAAGGTGTAGTTACCTCCTTGAGTTGTCATTTTCCATCTATTATCCTTTGTAGGGCAGGGTTTGTGGAAACATATTATGTAAATTTGGTTTTGTCATAGAATATTTAGGTTTCACCATCTATGGTTATTGAGAGTTTTCCTGAGTATAGCAGCCTGGGCTGGCATTTGTGTTCTCTTAGGGTCTGTATGAGTTCTGCCCAGGATCTTCTAGCTTTCATAGTCTCTGGTGAGAAGTCTGGTGTAATTCTGATAGGTCTGCCTTTATATGTTACTTGACCTTTTTCCCTTACTGCTTTTAATATTCTTTTCTTTTTTGTGTGTATTTGGTGTTTTCACTGTGATGTGATGGGGGGAATTTCTTTTCTGGTCCAATCTACTTGGAGTTCTGTAGGCTTCTTGAATGTTTATGTTCATCTCTTTCTTTAGGTTAGAGAAGTTTTCTTATTATAATTTTGTTGAAGATATTTACTGGTCCTTTAAGTCTCTTCTATACCTATTATCCTTAGGTTCTCTCTTCTCATTGTGTCCTGGATTTCCTGGATGTTTTGGGTTAGGAGCTTTTTGCATTTTGCATTTTCTTTGACTGTTGTGTCAATGTTTTCTATGGTATCTTCTGCACCTGACAGTCTCTCTTTTATCTCTTTTATTCTGTTGGTGATGTTTGCATCTATGACTCCTGATCTCTTTCCTAGGTTTTCTATATTCAGGGTTGTCTCCCTTTGTGATTTCTTTATTGTTTCTAGTTCCATTTTTAGATCCTGGATGATTTTCTTCATTTCCTTTGCCTGTTTGATTGTGTTTTCCCATAATTCTTTAAGGGATTTTGGTGTTTCCTCTTTAAGGGCTTCTAGCTGTTTACCTGTGATCTCTTGTATT
>CM052712.1:89176316-89195466 GCA_028551405.1 Uromys caudimaculatus
TAATTCTTTAAGGGATTTTGGTGTTTCCTCTTTAAGGGCTTCTAGCTGTTTACCTGTGATCTCTTGTATTTCATTAAGGGAGTTATTTATTTCCTCATCATGAGATGTGATTTTAAATCCGAGTCTTGCTTTTCTGGTCTGTTGTGGTATCCAGGGCTCACTGTGGTCGGAGAACTGGGTTCTGATGATGCCAAGTTGCCTTGGTTTCTGTTCCTTATGTTTTTGCCTTTGCCTTTTGCTATCTGGTTATATCTGGTGTTAGCTGGTCTTGCTCTCTCTGATTATGATTTTTTTTTTTTTTTTATCTCCTGCAAGCCTCTGTGTCAGTACTTCTGGGAAACCAGCTCTCTTTGAGAGGAATTTGGGTTTGGAGAGCTGTGGTACAGGGTCAGCTCTGGAGTGCAGACAGAAATCAGAAGTATCCTGTCCCCAGCTGTTCCTTGGTTCCTGTGTCCTGATGGCTCTGTGAGGGTCCCTCTTGATTGAGAGATTTGAACAGGATTGGTGCTCTTCCTGTGCTTGAAGGTGTGTTGGCACTCCTGGGAGACCAGCTCTCTCCTGGCACTATTTGAGTATGGAGCCCTGTGTCACAGGATCAGGTCCCCGGCTGTTGAAAGAAACCAGAAGACCACTCCTCAGTCACTGTGTACTGGGATTCCAGGTGGCTCCCTCTGAGCAGTCAGGCTTGTCCACACTCCTGGGAGACCAGCTCTCTCCTGGCACTATTTGGCTATGGAGCCCTGTGGTAGTCTGAGGACCCCAGCCACAGATCGAAAACGGAAGGCTCCTGTCCCAGGCTTTTCCTCAATCCCTGTGTCCTGAGGGCCTGGGAGGCTAGTTTTTTCCTGGTGCTATTTGGCTATGGAGCCCTGGTGGCTCAGGCAGAGGTCTCCCGCCAAAGATGGAAACGAGAAGGCTCCTGTTCTTGGCTTTTCCTCAGTCCCTGTGTCCCGAGGATTCTGGGCAGGTCCCGCTGAGCAGTGGTGCTCGTCTTAACCCCACTCACGGCTTTTCCACACTCCTGGGAGGGTAGCTTTCTCCTGGCACTATTTGGCTATGGAGCCCTGGTGGCCCAGGCAGAGGTCTCCTGCCACCTGAATTAGGGTTTTATTGCTGTGAAAAGATAACACGACCAAGACAACTCTTATAAAAGACAACATTTAATGGAGATGCCTTCAGATTCAAAGGTTCAGTCCATTATCATCACGGAGGGAAGCATGTCAGTGTCCAGTGCTGGAAGAGACAAAAAGTCCACCCCACAGTGACACAATTTCTCAAACAAGGCCACATCTTCTAAAAGTGCCACTTTCCCATGGGCCAAGCATATTCACATACCATCTTTGAAGAGCACTGTAACTTGCAAAGGCTTTACCACATTGGTTACATACATACAGTTTCTCTCCATATTCGTTCTTTATGTATTCAGAGATTACTTGGTTGTGAAAAGGCTTTACCTCAATGATGACATTCACAGGGTTTCTTTCCAGTATATATTCATCTATGAATTCTGAAACTACTGTGGCTTTACCATATTGATTACATTCATAGGGTTTTTTTCTCCAGTATGTGTTCTTTTATGTTTTTGCAGATATTCATGAAACACAAAGGCTTTACACTGATTACATTGTAAGATTACTCTTCAGTATGAATTATTTCCTGCCTTTGAAGTTAAACATGAAAGGAAAAGGATTTATCAGAGTGCTTACATTCATAAGGTTTCTCTCCAGTATGTGTTCTTTTATGTATTTGGAGACTACAGTATTGTGAAACGTCTTTATCACATTCATTACATTTCTAAGGTTTCTCTCCAGTATGCATTCTTTTATAGTTTTGAAGATTACTATGACATGCAAAAGCTTTACACTGATTACATTTATAGGGTTTCTCTCCAGTATGTGTTATGTATTTGAAGATAATTATGATAAGCAAAGGCTTCACCACATTGATCACATTCATAGGGTTTCTCTCCAGTATGTGTTCTTTTATGGTTTTGAAGACTACGGTGATATGCAAAGGTTTTATCACATTGACTACATTCATAGGGTTTCTCTCCAGTATGCATTCTTTCATGGTTTTGAAGACTAATGTGACATGCAAAGGCTTTACCGCACTGAATACATTCATAGGGCTTCTCTCCAGTATGTGTTTTTACATGACTTTGAAGTCCACAATGATATGCAAAGGCTTTACCACATTGATTACATTCATAAGGTTTCTCTCCAGTATGCATTCTTTTATGTCTTTGGAGATGACTGGAACATACAAAGGCTTTACCACATTGATTACATTCATAGGGTTTCTCTCCAGTATGTGTTCGTTTATGGATTTGGAGATGACTGTGTCGTGCAAAGGCTTTATCACATCGATTACATTTGTAAGGTTTCTCTCCAGTATGAATTCTTTCATGCCTTCGAAGCTGACCATAACATGCAAAGGCTTTACCACATTGCATACATTCATAAGGTTTCTCTCCAGTATGTGTTCTTTTATGTATTTGGAGATAACTGTGATGGGAATAGGCTTTATCGCATTGATTACATTTGTAGGGTTTCTCTCCAGTATGTGTTCTTTTATGTATTTGAAGATAACAGTGATATACAAAGTTTTTACCACAATGATCACATTCATAGGGCTTGTCTCCAGTATGTGTTCTTTTATGAATTTGGAGATGACTGTATTGTGAATAGGCTTTATCACATTGATTACATGTGTAGGGTTTATCTCTAGAATGTGTTCTTTTATGTATTTGGAGACTACTGTGATGTGCAAAGGCTTCACCATTTTGAAAACTTTCATAGAGTTTCTCTCCAGTATGAATTTTTTCATGCCTTTGAGAATAACTGTGATATTTAAAGGCTTTAGCATACTGAGTATATTCAGAGGGCTTCTCTCCAGTAAGACTTCTTTCATGCCTGCAAAGATAATTGGCACATGTCAAAGCTTTACCACATTCATTATACCACTGATTCTGTTTATCTGCAGGAATTAATTTTATATGGTCTAGTTGTAAAGAGGAAGTTCTTAAGTTCTTATCACTTTGTTTACAATCATGGTTTCCCTTCATTATGGCTTGTTTTACTTCCTTGAAGATGCCTGTAATGCTAAGAGTGTTTATTACATTGCTCACAGTTATAGTGTCCTTTTTCTCTATGAGGTTTTTCACATATTTGAAGAGAACTAGAAGAACTCACAGCTTTACCACACTGAGTGCATTTATAAATTTTCCTATAGTATGAAATACACTACATTTGCATACAGAATTTGCAATGGGAACCACAACAAACAAAGAAAAATTTCCCCATTCCTAGAACTCAGGGATTTTCTGCAGTGTGAGTTTGTGGATATATTCCCAGTAAAGTTGGAAAACTAATTATAAACTTGTTTCACACTGAGAAAGTTTATTCAAATGGGGGAATATCTTCTAGCTGTTCTGGGAGAGAGAGAGAGAGAGAGAGAGAGAGAGAGAGAAGTGCAATGCTTCTTTCAATATCACTATGCTCACATGGCTTGTATCCATTGTGACACATGATATACCTATTAAAAGAAGAATAACAAATGAAAGATTTTCACATTGCATTCACACAGTTTGACTTTTTGTTCATCAAAGACATGTGTTATAGGGATTAAGGTTTCTCTTCAACAACGTTTTTGACTCTTATAAACTTCCCCTCTCACTAACCTTAGCAATGTTACTATAGGTATATGAGCAACACCAGCTTTACTATGGAATATTTGCTTATCAAGTTTTGGACATATATACCTATTCAATGTATATATCTTTGGCAATATGGGAGTGGTATGAGTCTAAATAGATTGGCAGTTCTACAGAGTAGCTGCAGTGTGGCTATGATTCAAATGGTGATGTCTCTTAAGGCATTGTTTCCTTGTCATCCTTCTTAGAGGAATGCCTTGCAAACACAAATCAGACACCTGTCACTGAGGGTCATGGATCTTTGTGAATTTAATAATCATCAATATACTTGAAGAAGTGGTTTTTTTTTTTTTACACTGCTGTCTTTCTTTAAAAACATCCAGGACACATTAAAATTTCTTTAGAGGCATATTTATACCAACTTGCACATGAAAATTACCTTGTATGTCTTCCAGAACTTTGACAATGTTCTTCAATATTATGGTCTTTCCAATCATAGCCTAAAATATAGTACCAGAAAATGTATGATATATTATTGGAAATTAGGCACAATTTAAGTTACTATCTTCAGTGAACCTGATTTATTTACCTCATTCCTCATTCTCAATTGAAGTTACAGAAGACCATCAGTAACAAAGAAACATTTGTTCTCTTATTTTAAAAAGTGAAAGAAAATTGTCTTACCTATAGCAGTGAGGTTCCTGTAGGTCTCCAGCATCACATCTTTGTAGAGATTCTTCTGTGAAGGATCCAGAAAAGCCCATTCTTCTTGAGTGAAGTTCACATGCACATCATCATAGGTCACTGCATCCTAAAATATTCCACACATATGTATGACAGAAACCATGATAAGACAATCATGTAAATGTATACTTCATTGACAATGTATTCATATAATTCTGGTGGTTCCTCTACTTATTCCTTGACCCAGAGGTTCTAATGTAATCACCAAGTGATCTTAGAAGTAAACTGAATAATGAGGTTCACCTCTGTCATTTCTTTGCTCTATAATGGGGAAGGCATGACAGCATGAGAAGGAAGCTCACTGATCAGTTTTAAACATAACACAGGAGAACAAAAAACAGGAAATGGGTTGAGTCTATAGACACTCAAATCCCATGCCCAATAAGGAATCTAGAAAAGTTTACCTTACAAAAGCTTCTATAAACTCCCAAAAGAAAGCCAAAAAGGAGAGACAATTGTTCAAAAATATCCTATCTGGGAGCTTTTTTTTTTTTTTTTAATGTTAAGAAAGTTTATTAAAAATAATGCTAATGTGATCCCAGGGCACACTGATTCCAAGAGGGTCTTTGCAACAGATTTTTATTATAACTACTTATCAACTAAACAACAATAATACACATAACTTACAGAATCAAATAACAGAGGAAAAAGACCAGGCTAAACCTGCAGGGACTGAGCTGGCCTTCATCTTCCCTAAACTTCAGTCCAGCCTGCAGCCCTCAGCAAAGCTGGTCTCTAGAGGGTTAATCAGGGCCAAAACTGATGTTTACAAAGATCTCCTTCTGCACCTGCCAAGGATCCAAAAAGGCAGGAGTCAGAAAGAAAGCAGGAGCTGTGATCTACACTATTGCAGTTGTTACAAATGATTAAAGGCCAGTTCAAGATTTTCATATTCACTATTTCAAAATGCTAGTTTTAAAAAATGTCACTGGCAACGTACGTAGTTCCCCTCCGCATCGCTTAAACCCGAACACGCAGTGTAGAAACACTCTCGGGAGAACCAGAGAGAGGAAGAGGGGAACAGATGGTGTGTGGTGGATACCAGCTGGAGCAACACTAAATCCCCCCAATAAGGCATCAAGTGTCGGGACTCCTCATAAACGTCTGGAATGATGCCATAGGTGTCTGTACCATCTGTAGACTTCCCAAAGAGTTGGCTCTCGTAGTCTTTCAGCTGCTCCAGAAACCCAGGTTGGGACTGATGACAGACCTCTGGGCTTTCACCCAGTTGTATGCCTCCAACAGGCACAAACTGTGAAATTTCATCAGGTAAGCAATACAGAGGGTGGCCAAGCGGCTCACACCTGTAGCACAGCTCACACTGTGGATCTTGTTAGCCACAAGGTCAAAGTACAGTCTAATGGGGGCATGAAGACTGTCAGCCAGAGGCACTTTAACATATTCAAACTGGGGTCAGTTGAAGTTGGGGATCTCAATGGTAACATTGCTGAAGAAGGTGATGCTACCGGCCTAGAGGAGGTGCTGGTTGGAGGCTATACTGGCTCTAGCCAAAAAGAGAGAGGAGGTGATCTAAGCAATGCCTCCTATGTCTCCCTCAGAAATCATCAGAAGAGCGATGAGAGTCCGTGGGAGCGTGCTATGACCTCTAGAGCTCATGAAGATGCCAGTGGTCACACTATTATCATCAGGGGGCAGACCAGAGAGCAGTGGAGTCTGTCCTTCATCAGGGAATCCAAGACTGCAGCCTCCTTCGTGCTAAGGATTTCCAGTGAGTTGGAGCCCTTGGTCTGGATCCAGAAGTTCTTGGGAGCAGTGCTGGTTACAGTGAATACAAATCAGATTGAGCATCCCAAATGCCTCCTCGGCTCTCTGGTCCAGCCTCGGCTCTCTGGTCTAGCCTCGGCTCTCTGGTCCATGCTGCTGCTGGGTTCTCCTCTGCCCGCCAGCAACTCGCGCCACCTGCTCCCTGCGCACTGCGTGGGTTTCAGGCGCTGTGTGACTGCAGCGCAGGCTGATCGTCCTGCCCCCCTATCTGGGAACCTTTTCAACTCAATTCACTATATCCTGACCCTGGTCACTATAGGCTCATAGTGCTCTACACTGTTCAAATGCCCAGAGTTGTTTCTAACACTCAAGACAATCTCTTCATTGCTACATCTTGTAAAATCAGAAAGCAAATTACATCTTTCAAACATACAATGACACAGAATACCCTTTCTCATTCCAACAGAGAAGAATGTGTACATAGTGAGGGAGGAGTGGATCCAAACAAGAAAATCAGAGGGCAAACAACAAATCATGCAGTTGTCTCAGATATAGGGGCCCTCAGTTTCAAAAGGCCCTATCCCTGCAACTTCTCATACATCTCTTGGTTTAGTTTCTTCCACTCCCTATATGCAGCTCTCCATGGCAGGTGTCTCATAGCTTAGGTATCTAAACATCTTGTGGTCTCAAAATGCAACTCAGGCTTCATCTTCACAGGTTCTTGCAATGCATTTTCAAAGTATTCTCCATCACTGGGGCTCTGACTCTGATAAACACAGATGGCTGGGACAGTGCTGAACTGAAATCAAAGGGTAAGAGTCTGTGACCTTAAATTTTACATCTTTCTTATTTCCAGAACTTGGGTGCTCCTGCCAAGTTTGGATTTGAGATGGACCCTGATACGCTTGGACCACAGTTGTAGCAGGTTTTGTATGAAGTCCCTTCCTGGGGCTAGGAATGACTTTGCCTACTCCCCCTTTTATTAACTGAAGGCTTAGCAGAAGGGAGTGTTTCACTTAATTTACCTTCTTAGGTTTCCAATCCTGAGCAAGGGCCTTCTCTTTAATGGTGGTAATCTCTTTGAAAATTCATGTAGCTGTCTCAGTATTTGGCTACCATCAGAAACTACCCAGTGTTGTTTTTCTCTACAAACCACAGACTTTGCATTTATTTCTGCCCCAATTGATATTCACTCATTCATTCATTCTCTTTCTCTCTCTCTCTCCCTCCCTCCCTCCCCCTCCCCCACCCCCTCCCCCTCCCTCTCCCTCTCTTTCTCATTGTAGTCCTGAATGACTCGCTGGTAATACTCATCCACCAGATTCAATATTCCATCTAAGAGTTCAGTCCATTATTTTTTAATTCTGCCTGCCTTAATTTCTCAGGGCATGGACAGAATAAGAAAGATTTTGGCCGGGCAGTGGCACACACCTTTAATTCTAGCACTTGGGAGGCAGAGGCAGGCAGATTTCTGAGTTCAAGGGTAGCCTGGTCTACAGAGTGAGTTCCAGGACACCCAGGGCTATACAGAGAAACCCTGTCTTGAAAAAACAAACAAAAACAAACAAACAAACAAAGATTTTGGCTCAAAATACCAAACAAATGTCCTCTAGCTAAATTTTCGATGTAGTCTATTTTCCACTGAAATCCTATGACCTATGAACTTCTGTCTGCATTGCTGACAATACTCCAATCTTCCAGGTGTTAAGATAACAGCTAATTAAGCTCTGAGTACAGCTTTCTATGCTGTTTGCCATCTCAAGTCCTGATATTTTCCACTTTCCTCTAAATGAGAACATTCCCAGGTTCTGTCCAGCAGCAAATCACTTTTTTTTTTGTACCTGTATTTTATTTTATTGGGGCTGGAGAGATGGCTCAGTGGTTAAAAGCACTCACTGCTCTTCCAAAGGTCCTCAGTTCAATTCCCAGCAACCACATGGTGGCTCACAACCATCTGTAATGGGATCTGATGCCTTCTTCTGGTGTGTCTGAAGATAGCTACAGTGTACCCATATACATTAAATAAATAATAGTTTTTTAAAAAATTTAAAGACATTATTTTATTTTTATTTTAGTTTCCTACTCTGCTGCTGTGATTGAATCCTCTAACCAAAGGCATCTCAGGCAATAACAGGTTCACTTGTTTGGTTCAGTCAGATCACAATCCATTATTCTATGAACTTAGGATGAAAACTTAAGCTTCAAAAATGAAGGCAAAAACCATGAACAAATATTGTTTCCTGCCTTGTCCTCTTGCTTGGTCACTGTCTCATAATCAGTTAGCTCTCTTATCCAGCCCAGGCCCACTTGCTTAGGGATTCTGCCACCCTCAGTGGAAGAGCCTTCCCACATCAATCATCACTCAACAAAATCTCTCACTGACACAGCATCTAGCCATTTTGCTAAGGGCATGACCTCAAGTGAGGCTCCCTCAGATGACTGAACTACTGAAGCTAGTTAGGACACACAGACAATAATGTATGGAAAAGTTTAAAAAACCCAAATCCAATGTGTTAACCATATCAAACACTTAAGCAGCAAAAATCCGAACATAGATGATGGTAAGAACTAGAAAGCACAGATTTGCCAAGAAATGAGGAGAGACAAGCCTTTAGAATCAGGAAGAGGAAACTAAAACTTTTCTCTACAGAAAGTCCCCAAACTATGAAATTCTTAAGAAACTCATAATATAGTAAATGTGCAGAAGACAAAAATAGGTGGAAGTCTATCATTTTCCAGAGAAACACTAATATAATTAGATTATAGTGACTAAAATCACACAACATAGATGGCACCACTGATAAAAGGAGACAGAAAGACAGACCTATAAGCCTTTTAAACAACTACAAGACTATAATAAAAAAAAAAATCAAAAATATTACAGGCCAGCACTCATCTTGTGCCCTCTGTGTTCCTCTTTGTCAATAATAGGAAATGAATTGGAAGTAGCAAAAAGCCAGACAAAGATGCAGCCTAAGGAATGAGAGAAGATTTTTCTTTCTTTTTTTCTCCTTTTTAAAAAAAAAAACAAATCCACATTGTATAGTGGCCTAATATGCAAAATACATGAAGATCTCAAGGAACTAGATGCTTCAAAGGGGGAAAAATTAAAAAATGGGGTATTGCTCTAAACAGAGAATTCTCAACAGAGGAATCTCAAATGTCTGAGAAAGACTTGAAGAAATCTTCACCATCTTAGTCATTAGGGAAATGCAAATAAACTATTTTGAGAATCCATCATACACATGTCAGAATAGCTAAGATCAATAATACAAATGACAGCTCATTCTGGCAAGGATATGGAGAAGGGGAACCATCCTACAGTGCTTGTGGGAGTGCAAACTAATACAGCCACTATGGAAATCAGTATTTCCTCAGAATCATAGTTCCTTAGAAAACTGAGAATCCATCTAACTCAAGATCCAGATACACCACTCTTTGGCATCTATCCAAAAGGTGTTCCTTCCTACTGTAAGGACACTTGCTCAACTATGTTCATAGCATATTTATTCATACTAGCCAGAAACTGGAAACAAGTTAGATATTCCTCAATTGAAGAATGGATAAACAAAATGTGGCACATTTACACAATGGAGTATCACTTAGTTCTTTTTTTTTTTTTAAATGACATTACAAATTTAGAGGCAAGTAAATGCAACTAGAAAAAAAAATCACCCTAAGTAACATAACCAAGATCTAGAATGACAGATATAGTATGCATTCATTTATAAATGGTATTATCTATTAGCTAAATAATAATCAAACTACACTCCATAAACAGGGAGGTTAGGTAAAGACAAGGGCTGGGGGTGGGGGCAGAGCATGGATCTCCCTCTATAGAGGAAATAGAATACTTTCTGTGAGTAGACTGGGGTTTGATGGGAACAGGAGTGGGAAAGATCAGTTGGAGGTGGGGGGTGGGTGAAGGAAGAGAGTACAGTGTAGAGAGAAACTGTGGGACATAAAACCATGCCAGGAAGCTTGGTGGGAAGAGCGGGCTGAGACCTGGAGACTCCGTGGGCACACACCCGAGACTTAGAAAGCCCCCTGCTCCCCACCAGACTCCTGGCCTGGAACACATGCCATGCTCCCCACCTATGTGACCTGTAGTCATGTAAGCCCATAACAGAGTTCTCCATGCTCATGAGATATCTAGAGGCTCAGAGGGCTTAGCCAATAAGTTCCCTTCCTAGACATTCCTCCTTACAAAAGGTATTTAATCTTGAGTCTACCCTGAGAGATGGGGTATGTATGCATCCATTTTATGCCATGAACAGCTAATAAATGATATGGTTAAACATGGACTGTTGTTTTCACCAAGAACCACCATGAGGGATATGGGGAAGACCTTTGTCTAGACTCGTAGCATGACTCTCCCAGAAAAGGCCCATCTGCATTCCCAGATACCTGACAAGCTAAAGACAATCCCCTCTGAGCTGAGCCTAAGCTCTCTTTCCCTTGCCCCAACTCTGATCTTGGCTCTTCTGCAACTCCCAACAAGGCCTGGATGTTCAAGACTCAGAGAACCTCATGGGCCCAGTCTCACTGCAGGCCTGTGGACCCCCAAAAAGCTCCTGCTTTCTCCCTTATTTCATACTGTGTTTTCCCACCACGAGAGCAGAGCAGTGCTGGCACCTGCCCTGCAGCAGTGTGGTGAAATGTAGTCAAGCATTTCCTGTGGTTTGCCTCCCCAAGAAGCTGTGCCCAGTAGGAGAGTAGATTCAGAGCCACAAGAAACAGTTGGAATTAGGGGGTATTTGGGGGTTAGTGTAGAAAACCAGTATAATGGCAACTTCCTGGAATCTAGGAGGGTGACCCTAATGAGGACTCCTAGGAATGGAGGATATGGAGTCTGAACTGACCATCCTTTGTAGCCAGGCAGGGCTTCAATGTTGGGAATGGGTTACATTTAGTTGAGCTGTTGCCCAAGGAGGTCCCTGGGAGATTCTTAAACAACTCATGCTGGTGCTAGCACAAAACTTGGTTCTCTGAAAACCCTATCCATGAGAACAAATTCTACACAGCTCCACTGAGTGTAGAGGTCAAGGGTCACCCCTATGTTCTAGTCTCTTGTGGGAGAGAAGGTACTCTACAGACTACAGAGAGACCTGGACACCAACCCCCACCTATACCCCCCACCCCACCCCCACACAATTGGTCTTTCTTGCAAAATGTGCTGGGGCATGATGATAACAAACTTATTTGAGTGGACAACTAATGTTTGGTTTAACTCGATACCCAGGACATGAGAGGGAACCCATGTCCAACACTGCCTGGATTTCCAGGAACCTTACAGAAGTTTAAATGGCAAGCATGGAGCCAGCGTGGGTCTGTGCCAGGTCCTCTGCTGATATGTTATGGTTGTTAGCTTGGTGTTTTTGTTGGACTCCTCTAACAGAGGGAGCAGGTGTAGCTCTGATTCTTTTCCTTGATCCTGAGACTTTTTTCCTCCTATCAGGTTGCATTGTCTAGCCTTAATATGAAGGCTTTCACCTTGTCGTTTTCTATCTTGTTTTATCCTGTCTGGCTGTCCTCTCTTGGAGGTCTGCTGATTTCTGAAGAGGAAATGGGGGGCGGTGATCTAGGGGAGAGGAGGATAGGAGGGTGAGAGGTTGCTAGGAGGAGAAGAGGGAGGGAAACAGTGGTCAAGATATATTGTATGAGAGAAGAATCTATCTTCAATTAAAACATTAATTCAATATTGCTTAAATCAAAGTGCAAAGAAGGCAAACAATAATGTACAAAGAAAAGCAAAATACTGAAACAGGAACAGTATGACTGTGATAGATAGAGTTCTCATTCTGTTTGTGTAGATGACGACTATCACATAGAAGTATAAAAGTATGTTTTATTTGCCTGATGTAACTATAATCTCAGAGGCTTACTTCCTCCATCTGCTAACCTAGGCCTAGTCCTGGAAGCTTCTAGGCTCTGTGCAATCTTATCTAGGTCTAGAATGTTTTCTGCTTCTGAGACTTATGCTGAATAAACACCCCCTTTTTTTTCTTTTTGAACTCTGGCTGGCTCGTTAACTCAGCTGTTCTGGCTCTAAACTCCTCTCCACATGAAATGATTCAAACAGTCTTCTTTCACTTCTGACTGAATTGCTCCGAATGGCCTCAAACTAACTATAGTATTCTATTCTCGTCTTCTGGCTCCTTCTCATTCTTGGGCTCATTCTATCTTCACCTGTGTTCAGCTTGTTCTCTCTTTAACCTGTCTCTGTAAAAGTCTCCAGGTAAAACTGCCTCCTCCTCTCTCCCTCTGCATTTGCTTCCTCTTATGTTGCCTCTCTTTCCTCTCTCTTCTCTTGAGAGTTGGACATATCTTATTCTGTCAAATCTTACTCTGATTCTTTAGGCATCACTTTCAAACACAGGTGCTTCCTTCTAAAACTAACTTTACTTTCATTGCTTGGGTTTAAAGGTGCGTAGTAAGGGTATGTCGGTATTCCAGCCAGAAGGAATAAAGTTGTGTCCTATGGGTTGGATTACATCCCAACTAGAAAAAAAATTTTTTTTTCTCCAGTAAATAACACAATCTTGGGGTTCACAATGTGATCAAATATCCTGCAACACAGGAGTTCATGACAAGGTCATTGTCGTGTTCAGTGTAGATCTGTGAAATCAGAAGTTTTGCTTTCAGCAATATAAAACACATATCATGCAGGAAACAAAGGCAGATCATTTTCTTGTATTAGCTTCCACTAGTTTGGGATGTGGAATTACAGAGCTTTCTGCTCATTTCGTTCCAAAGGAATACTCCTGTTTCTTTAAAAAAAACAAAAACAAAAACAAAACAAAACAAAACAAACAAACAAACAAAAACCCAAACCAAAAAAACCCTAATGTTTGAATAATTATTCAAATAATAAAAATAAAGATGTGATGTTATACAGAATTGCTAAATTAATTATATAATACATTAAGCAAAACGGTGCATAACAGTGTTAAAACCCATTCATCAAAGCAAAAATGAAAGTATTACCATCTAAAATAGGTTCTTTAATCCAGAGAAAACAAAGATATAAGTCACATATCTAACACTATTACTTTTTTGTTTAACTGTAATTTACAGTCATTATTTAAACTCAAACAAAATGGTCAGTGTGTTTCTTAACCTCATTTTTACTTTTTCATGCAGTATGACTCAGTGGCAGAAAGCTCTCATGCCATCCAAATAAAGACATTTTCTGCATTTTTACACTATACTATAATAGCACATTTGCTTCTCATCTCTACAATAACTCTTGCTACAGAAAGCTTGATATTTGATTTCTCTTCTCCATATAATGTTCTAAATAAATAGTAGAAGAATCCTTTGATGGTGATTGCTTAAGCTAGACTCTGTGCTTTCTGCCCTTCATTTTCTATTGCTACCTGCAGTGTAGACAAGATGGCTATAGCTCTCACATCATCTGACAATAAGAGTGCACTAAAGATTAAAATGAGATGGGAGAAAGAAGTGGGCTGACACTGCTTAAGCTGTAATTACATGCTGTTTTATGACAATACAGCACTGACTGTGAGAGTCTTTACAATACTTAATCCTTTAACCATTGCTATTGTCTTCAGTCCTTTAGCACAATGTCCTCCTGAGGCACCCAGTTTGTCCTCAACAAATGAGCACTGAGATTACTCTCATATTTAGGCCAGCATGAATATAACTGCAATGAACATGAGAATTCTGATATAGCTCAATGATAATTTCAAGTGAATGGAAAATATACTGAGAAAATTGCTGTGATCCTAGGCAATTCTGTCTTTTTTAGGAGAACTCTGTACAATGGGGTTGCTTGGGTTTAGGTACTATGTCCAAATGTATCAGAATACATACATTAAATATGTGCAATTTTACATCAACTATTAACAACACATCTTTTTAACTAATTTTAGTTGATATCTGTGGAAAATCCCAACTTACTGCTCTCAGAGTTTATTTTGCATACCAATACACAATCCTTAATTAAGAAAACAAGGAGTGAAAATTAAATAAACACAGACTTCACAACTTCCACTAAATATTGATCTCTCCTCCAAACAGAGAGGCCCCATGCTCTAACGCTCTCTCTGTATGGAGGTGATCAGAAAGGTGAGCTGTCTGTGCAGCTCCTCACACCTCCTTGTGATCTCACCCAAACCCAGGCCCACTGAGCCCACACACAAAACAATTATCAAGGAATAATTTAATGTCTGCTTCCTGCCACGTAGATTATGGCACATGATGTAGAGTCTGCCCTACTCACCTACACACCACCATGCACACTTAAGAAATCTCTGCATCTCAGAAACTTCTTTTGTATCCTGGAATTGAATTTCCCTGAATCACTTCATTCATTGTGGCTGGTGGTAGTAGAAAGGTAAAAGGATTTTAATCAAATATTGCTGAAGGATGATCCCCATAACCTCATCTCTACCAGTTTCAAAACAACTTGCAAAATTTATCACACAAAATTGAATGTGCAATGCAATGTTCAGAACTTCTAGAAACCAGACTTTCAGTTTTGAAATTTGTCTTCCCACTGCACACCAAAAGCAATGCTTGTATGTACACACCAGGCAGTGATATTATAAGCAACACAGCTTCCTATGGCCAGAGCTGCAGAGGCTCCTCGTCCCCAGGGAATCCACACTCAGGCAGGCTCAGAGGCCAAGTCCCTCTGACCAGGTCACCACACGTACCAACAGAACCACAGTCTGGTTCACAGTCCACGTCAGTCCAATCAGATTTGACTCCAATTGCTTAGCCAACCTGCTCTTCCCAGTAGTTACTGCAATCACCATAGTATGGCTTGTGGTCTCCCTGACAGCTCTCTGATGAACTCCATCAGAAAAGTATATGGAAAGAATCTGCAAGGTACTTCCCACTTGTGCTCCTCCTGATTACTAGCCTGCCCAGAGTCCCTCATTAGCTTTGACCACCTAGCTGGGCCTTAGGACAGTAGCAGCTCTCCTACTGGAGGATTCGAGATTAAATCACTTAGACAGGACAGGCCTTGCCAGCTCTGCCCTTCCACCCTAGGGGTAGACAGAGCCCTAGTCTGGTAAATTTGTATTTTAGTAGAATCTTCCATTCTCCCAGGGCACCTGTTCATCTTTCAAGGTCCTCTGTGTGTGCATTCCTTCACACACTCAATGCCCAGTGCAGCCATCCCTTTGCTTCATATCTGGGAAGTCCTGCAGCCAAACTCTAGTAAAACTCAAACAGTAACAACAACTGAAGCAAAAGATGGCTGTGAATTTGAAATCAAGGAACAGTGCATGGGAGGTGAATGAAACAAAGAAATAAAAAGGAAAGGGCGTGACTGCTTCTAGGTATGGTGTAGTAGAAAGTTTATTATAGATAAAAGGGAGAACATAGCCAGGGTAGGGGCATCTGGGAGAATCCAGAATGGACATGGCCCTGACCGTGTGAAGAAAGGGTGAAAGGGAGAGGGGGAGAGCCAGACTAAGAGGCCTGTAGGGTAAATGACAGATGAAAAAGACCAGGTAACCAAAATGTTTGGATTACATAAGGAAGGGCAGTTGGGAGAAGGGCACCCAAATCCTTAAGCTAGAAGGTGGGTATGCTAGCCCTACCCTGTGACAGGTAGGGACTGAGGGATGTTGGGAGAACTTGACAGCCCACCACTTATGCCAACTACTTTCAAAACAGGAAAGCTCTCACTTTCCTTCGTTCCTGTCCCTTTTATGCTATGACATCAAAGGTGATCGGTGTTCTCAATTCTTACACAGGTCCCTCTTTATTTCTAATTCCCCTGAAAAAGTCAGTGAGGTAGGAGGACACTCATTATATAGTCTCACTTCCTTCTCACTGACCAGTCAGGGCTCAGCCCAGAAGTAGTTTCAGGACTGTCTTCCAGGCACTGAACAGCAGAGGCAGGATTAGGTGTTCAAAGCAAGTCTTAACTATATAGCATGAGTCAAGCCCGAGCTACAGAAGATATTTTTCTAAGCAGAAATGAACTATCAAAGTACTTGAGAAAAAGGAATAACATTCTTAATGACCTAGAGTTATTGGAGAATAGAAGCAAATAAGAGGTTAGAACACTGATGCATTAAGAATTTAAAAAGTAATACCACCATTTGACTTCTTAAAAAGATAAATGCAAACAGAAAAAAATGCATAGTTCTACTGACTTTACAGAACAGACCACTCCCTGGTAGATGAAATGGCATTATTAAGATACTGTTTGACCTTCCTCCCTTGTGAAATGTTAGCTGCTGAGATCAGTAACCTGACACACACAGCCACAGCCAAAGGCACTCTGAGCTGACTTAATTATGGCAACAAATATTGTACACATTTCTATAAGACAGTCCCCTAATTGGAAGTTCAATATTCTTTGGCTGAGCACAAGCTCCACAAATTGTACATCTACCAATCTGGTTTGTTTTCACTAATATCCATGAATTAATATATGCTGTGAAATTACAAAATCACCACTCTGACTGAATCAGGTCTTTTGTCATAATGGTGAATGTGCTTTTGTTATAAACTCAGGTGTAGGGATGTGATGCTGCTTCTGATTGTCTGTAGCCACTGACCATGATTTGTCTCATGCTCTAGCAGAAGCATGTTTTACCAGCTACAGATTTCTGTGATAATAATGTCATTTGGAATTCTGGGAACTTTTTGGAGGGTACCCAGAGAGGCAGTGTGATGGTTTGTATATGCTTGGGCCAGGAAGTGGCACTATTAGGAAGTGTGGCCTTGTTGGAGTAGGTTGTGTCACTGTGGGCACGGGTTTTAATACCCCAGTCCTAGCTGCCTGGAAGTCAGTCTTCTCTCAGAGGCTTGCAGATGAAGATGTAGACCTCTCAGTTCCTCCTGCACTATTCCTGCCTGGAAGCTGCCATGCTCCTGCCTTGATGATACTGGACTGAATCTCTGAACCTGGGAAGCCAGTCCCAATTAAATGTCCTTATAAGAGTAGACCAAAGGCAGGGTGGTTGTTGGTCTTTTAGAGAGGTTGGTTGTGCTTTGTTAGTAGCTTAAACAAAAGGAAAGAAATCAGATTCAAGGATGTCTTTCTCCTCTATCCTAGTTTCTCTCCTATTGGTGTTGGGGGTCAAGGGGTGGTGGTGATGGTGGTGGATAAAGGATGAGAAAAAGAAGAAACCACAAAGTAGGAAAAACTAGCTACACTGGTTAATGTTTAAAGAGGAGTCAACCTAGGATGGATTTTGCATTCCACATATGATCTCTCCCTTAATTCTCTTTTAGGTTCAGGTCCCAGGTTATACTTTGAACAATTTAAACATGGATTGGAGACTGCAAGTCTAGCCACTTAGACAGATGCTAGAGTTATACAGCAAAGATATTCCCAGGATCATTTCTTAAGTACACCAGTTCCCTAAAATTGGAGGTCATTCTTCAGTGACAGGGTCTTAAGTGGAAGGTCACAGATGGTGAAACACATAGGAAAAGGAGGAGGTAGAAAGTATAAAAGCTGGGGTGGGGAGGTCTTGCACAAGCTATGTTTTATGCTAAGTAAACTTCTTAAGAAGAATAACATTTTGTTACATGGGGGAAATGGAAGGAAACGGGAGACATCTATGAAGTCAGCAGAAAGATGAAGAAATTATGAAGTTAGCAGAAACATCATACAATGGGACACACTCAGGAGGAGTCTAATCAAACACTGCTGCACAAGGGGAACTCAGGGTGTTTCTGACCAAGCCTATAGTGGCCCTAGGACTGATAACCACAACCCCATGCACTGGGAAGAGTTGTGTTCTCAGAATCTGACGCAGCCCTTCACTTAGACTCCGAGTTATTGAGATAAAATAGAGTTCCTTCCCTAAAACCAGCAATATGCTTGCAAGAGCTGGTAATGGTCTAGGGCCTTGGGTCATTATCCCATACACAGGGACCTCGAGGGAAAAAAAAAAACCCTTGCCTTATGAGGCCAAGCACTCAACACAATAGTGTTTTGTTTTGATTTTTTTTTTTTTTTTTTTTTTTTACATTTTCAAATGGTTCTCACCAGTTGTCATCTTGCCCATGTGGCAGAACTATGCTTTTCTCAAGAAGATAACGGAACCTTTAGGGCACACCAGGCCTTAATGTTGATTGTGATCCTGTAATGCCCCACTGAGAAGCTTGTTAAAGGTCTGCTCTTTGATATGGGGATGGGATTGTTGGCTGGTTGTAAATCAGGGTTGTTTCCTTTATTATGGTTTGGAGCCATCTTTCTGGACAATCCTGGTGAATAAACGTGTGTATCCTAACATTCTAATCTCTAACAGGCCTGGTTAGCATACTATATATGTGTGGGGTGTTTTACAGGCAGTCCTCCCCCAGCTAAATTCTACTTGGTGTGATTTACTATCTCCTAAACATTAGTAAATTATTTACATCATCTAGTCTACTCTTTTGCATCACAGCTTAATAGTGGATTGCTATCCCAACACATGAGATGCCTTTTACAACCTCCACAAAATTAACTACAAATGGATTGTACACCTTAATGTTAAATGCTAAGGACAGAACTTACAGAAACTAGGGCTCTCGGAGTTTTAGCATCCTGCCAAGGATGTTTCTACACACAGGCCACTGTTCCAAATGTTCTGCGCAGATGCAGCCCCAATAGTGAAGTTATTCAGAGACTACCGCTGGGTCCAGCGAGTGGCTAGGACTACAAGGGACCTCACAGGTGGCCGCATCTGGCCTCCGGTTCCCACCCAGTTCCGGGAAAGACCCACCACACCAGCTCCCGCTGCTCAGCCGTTCTGCTCCTCTCTTCTCTTGTTGGCAGTGACCCTGTGCTCACCATTTCGCAATTTCGGAGCTTGCCTGAGTGCACTTCACAGTAACGAGCAGCACCGCTCAGAGAACAACCTTTCAGGCCGTCTCCGGTACTAATGAGAACTTGCCTCATGGCACCCGGAAGAACCCGCCTCCTCTTCTGACTGGCAGTTCCACGTGAAGGGTTTGATTGGCCAGTGAGTCTTGAGTGACATAAACTCCTCCCTTAGACTTAGCGTGTGCTCAGGGATACAGCAAAGTGATTCCTGCCCAGAACCA
>CM052713.1:0-36151 GCA_028551405.1 Uromys caudimaculatus
CATCTCACACCAGTCAGAATGGCTAAGATCAAAACCTCAGGTGACAGCAGATGCTGGCGAGGATGTGGAGAAAGAGGAACACTCCTCCATTGTTGGTGGGATTGCAAACTGGTACAACCACTCTGGAAATCAGTTTGGGGGACCCTCAGAAAAATGGACATAATACTACCTGAGGACCCAGCTATACCACTCCAGGGCATATACCCAGAAGATGTTCCAACATGTAATAAAGACACATGCTCCACTATGTTCATAACAGCCATATTTATAATAGCCAGAAGCTGGAAACAACCCAGATGTCCCTCACCAGAGGAATGGATAAAGAAAATGTGGTACATTTACACAATGGAGTACTAACTACTCAGCTATTCAAAACAATGACTTCATGAAATTCGCAGGCAAATGGATGGAACTTGAAAATATCATCATGAGCGGGGTAACTCAAGTCACAAAAGAACGAACATGATATGTACTCACTGATAAGTGTATATAAGCCCAAAAGTTCGGAATATCCAAGTTTCACTTAACAGTAACCGCTGGTCTGAGAGTGAGGTCCCAGATGGAGGAGTTGGAGAAGGGACTGAAGGAACTGATGGAGCTTGCATTCCCATGGAGGGAGCAACAGTGTCAACTGGCCTGATACCCCCAGTGCTCCTGGAGGCTGAACCACCAACTAAAGTATAGACATCAAAAGACCCATGGCTTGGACCACATATGTGGTAGAGGAGGGCCTTGTTGGCCATCAGGGAGAGGAGAGGTCCTTGGGCCTGAGGGTGTTAGAGGCCCCAGTAATGGGGAATGTCAAGGGGGAAGTCTGGAGTGGGTTGGAGGGTAGGTGGGAGGGGGAATACCCTCACAGAGGTGGGGGAGGAGGGAGGAGATAGGGGATTTCCAAAAAGGAGAACTGGAAAGGGGGAAACATTGGAAATGTAAATAAAGTATCAGAAAATTAAAAAAAAAAAAACTATAAAAAAAAAAATTTTTTTTAAAGAATACTAATTCTTCTCAGCAGCCCACAGAACTTTCTCTACAACAGATCACAGTGCATGAGGATACAAAGCAAGTCTCAACAAATATACGAAATTTCAAAAAATTCCTTGTATTCTGATCAAAACTGAGTAAGACTAAAAATTAATAGAAAGAGAAATTACAGAAATTACAGAATAACAAAGATTAAACCACATACTTGAATGATAGCTGGGCCAATTCAAGAAAGATTTTAATTTTTTTTAATCCAAGGAATGAATGAAAATGAACACACCTTACCAAAATTTATGGGATACAATGAAGAGGGGAATTTATATCTCTAAGTGCTCGTATTAAAAAAAAACAAATAAAGCACTGTAAGATAAGGACAAACCAAACCCCACATGAGCAGAAGGAAAGAAAGAACTAGGATCAAGGATGCACTTAAAAAGCCAATCATTATTCCCACAGACAGGGAGGCTTATTACTGTAGCAGTGGTAACCTAAACAGACCCTGTAAACAGAGCTTGAAAATCAAAACTGTAAAGGAGATAATGTGAAAAAGAAAAAGGGGCTAGTCAATAAGTGCTACTGAAAATCAGGGGTCCAAATAAGATGAAGAAAAGGCAGCTGCTCAACTCTGCACTCTTCCAAAGGGTTAAAAAATTAAATGTTAAACATCAAAATCTAATCTAAAGCATCTAATCTAAAGACCTGCTTTGTAAAGCAAGATAACGAAATCACAGTCTTCGAACTCCTAGTATAAGAAAACCTGTCACGAGACCAGGAGGATATGAAAGTGTTACTTTAACAGTTCTTGGGGCTACAGAGACCACTAAGCATTTAAGAGCACCTGCTCTTCCTGAGGTCCAGAGTTCAATTTCCAGCATCCACAAGACAACAAATCACAACTGTCTATAATTGTAGTCTCATGCCCTCTACTGTGTGCAGACGTGCATGCAGACAAAACACCTATATACAAATCTAAAACATAATTTCGGAGTGTCTTAGTTTGGGTTTTATTGCTGTGAAGGGACACCATGACTAAGGCAACTCTTAAAAAGGACAACATTTAATTGGGGCTGGCTCACAGGTTCGAGGTTCAGTCTATCATCATCATAGTGGGCATGGGAGGCATGGCATCATGCAGGCAGACTTGGTGCTGGAGAAGCCAAGAGTTCTAATCTTTATCTGAAGGCAGCCAGGAAGAGACTGTCCTCCACAGGCAGCCAGGAGGAAACTATCTTCAGCACTGGGCAGACCCTGAGCATACCCCACCTACACAGTGATACACTTCTTCCAATAAGGCCACACCTACTCCAACAAGAACACACCTCAGAATAATGCCACTCCCTATGGCCAAGCATTCAAGCACATGAATCTATGGGGTCAAACCTATTCAAACCACCACAAGGAATCTTATAACGGGTGAGGTAATATCCTATCACATGAAGAGATTACAGTAAGTTATAAAATCAAAGCATAAACTTGAAACTAATGTCCATCATATACACTCATGCTCCAGTTACAGCTCATAAACTAACTCGGGAGGTGAGGGGAGATAAATGCCTCTCAGCTCCTCTAGGACTTGCCTCCCCCACATCACCAGACAGGCTCTACTCCAATGCACCTCACAGGCCTGCACAATTCCAGGACTTCTCTCCCATATCCACAAGATAAATTCTGCCACCTTCTATCACTGTCTCACTCCACAGGCCCAAGAGTTCCTCCAACTGCTTCCAGGCAACCTGGCTACTTCTGAATTTTCCAACCCCACCCCTCAGACGAGGCCTGCTTCTTCCCACCTTGTGAGCCACTTGTTCCCCTACGATTTCACTTCTCAGCACTCCCAAATAGGCCCTCACCCCCAAGGCCTAACAGTCCTCCTGATTAATTCCTAAGATCTCTTCCCTTCAACTGCTAGTTGGTCAGAGCTTATAAAGAAAAGCAGACATGGAGATAAAGACATAAAGAAAGCAGCAGAGCAGAGGACCATGAAGGTGTGTAATTCTTATTAGATGAAGAGGGGTAGAACCTGCAAGTACAAGAAGCTTACAGAAACTCAAAAAAAAGCCTTCCAGCTTTTAATATTTTCTGTTGAAGTTATTATTCTGATGGCTCTTCAGTAACTTCGTTTTCTTTTGTGGCATGTAATTCTCTTTCTTTATTTTACGTTTTTATTGTTTTATCTATAATATGTTGTGGGGTATTTGGGGTCCCTGAGATATCTCTCAGTTACTATCTGCATCAGTGCCAAACCTCCATGTACTAACACACTGAGCTGACCTCTTGCTGCTCAAGATTTAGTTTCTACAGGGTCTAGAGACCTCAAGGAAGTTTCTAGGGTTGTGTGTGGACCCCAAGGATAGAATGTGGGTAGATGTCATTTTTAAGTCATGTATTCATTCCACATGTCAAATGCAATTAGCTCATCAAAAAAAATTTTTTTGAGAGACTTCAAATTAATAACTTAATAAATAATGTTCCTTGGAGACTTGAAAAAACAAGGACAAACCAAGCCAAAAACAGTGAACAGAAAGAGATACTCACAACCACGACTGAAATTGAGATAGATTGAATAGATGGATGGATGGATGGATAGATAGATAGATAGATAGATAGATAGATAGATAGATAGATAGATAGATAGATAGACAGACAGACAGATAGACAGACAGATAGGGAATCCAAATAATCAGGGAAAGGAAGAGCTGGTTCTTTCAAAGGATTAACAAGATTGGCAAACCATCAACAAATTCACAACAACTGTGACTAGACAAAGGTTCCTCTGTCTTCTCTCAGCTGGAGGTATCTTTGGTTTATCTTGAAATTGTTCCCCCACTTTTTCTATCCCCATCATGAAAAGTCCCATGGGAAAGCACCCAACCCTGTTCTAGAAGCTCAGGGTCAAAATGCCCCAGCTACAGCTAGCTGCTTGCTTTTGGCTTCTGTTATACTGCTTGCTGCCTTATTTTCCCCTGCAACTGCAAACCAGGATGTAGTTTTTCTGTATTCTTTGCTTTAAAAGCTCCTGTAAAATGCATTTGAGGCTGCTCTATGGTGTTTCTCTCTAGACAGTTGCCAGCTGCCAGCCAGCCTAACACAGACTCTCAGTACGAACTTTGGTTATGCTGAGTGAACTTTAGGTCTCTATTCCTTAACATTTGGAGGTCCTATCAAAATCCTTTCTTGACCTTCACCAGTTTGATCAATCCCAGGGTCTCAGGGCAGGCCACAGCTATTATGGGGTACATAACCTGAGATGTCCCAGGGCTTCAGGAGAGAACTCATTGCTTGCAAGGGGCCAGACCCCTCCAACACTCCTATATAAATCCCCTTCAGTGAAAGTCACCTGGTTTGTCACCTCCAGAGATAAGTCTAAGGTGCCTTCTATTTGAACACATAGAAGAGGCCAGATTAGCAGCTGCTAGTCAGTGTGTAAGATCTATGTGAGATGTCACCAGAGTCCCCAGGACTGTTGGGGTATTTGAATGCATGGTGGCCACCCCTAACTGGTCTCCATGTTGTTATTGTTTGCTCCTGTCCTGTCTGTCTCTGTCTCTTCTGGTCAGTCTCTTACTTGTCATTCTGAATTGAGATCCAGAAGTGAAACTATGAGAAGTTCTGCTTCACAGCTCACTTCTTTTTTTTTTTTTTTGGTTTTTTTGGTTTTTTCAAGACAGGGTTTCTCTGTGTAGCCCTGGCTGTCCTGGAACTCACTCTGTAGACCAGGCTGCCTGCCCTCGAACTCAGACATCCATCTGCCTCTGCCTCCCAAGTGCTGGGATTAAAGGCATGCCACAGCTCACTTCTTTAACTCTTTCCTCCACTATTTTCAGGAGGTGACAGAAAGTTGGACTCCTCTGGACCCTTTGTAATTAGAGTGGCCCTCTTTTGGCACTGAGTGACCATCTGCAGAAACATATGCCCAAGCAGTAGAGCTGATGATCACAAGAAATCCTGGCACACTGATTTATTTCCCTACATGGATGTTTGGCTAAGTCTTTTACAACAGCCTCCTCTGTGACTCAATGCTTGTTTGTTCCCTTAAAAGCTAGTATCAAGATTCTGGTAACAAAATCCTAATGGGAAAAAGCACCAAAATTTCTATCCAGTGACCCAGAGAAAAAAGAACTACCCACCCTTTGTCCCTGAGTGAAGAGTGACTCTATTCCAGGCCTGGGCCCCAGAGACCCTTTACTCTTCTTCTCCCTCTACAAAGGCTTCCCCTAAGTTTGTGTCTCCCCTGCATACCCACAATGGCTCCTATTATGTCCCCTACCAGAACCCAGCCGGTGTCTCAATTACCACCCCTAATTCTCCAGAGTCCCCTGATTCAACCCAGACCCTGACAGCCCCTGCTGTTCTTTCCCTCTGGCAAACACCTAGAATCCTTTTAAGCCAAAGGAGAAGCTCCACCCCATTTATGGTGTACATTCCCCTTCATCAGTGATCTATACAACTGAAAGTCTTTCCCCTCTTTTTCTGAGAAACTGCATGTGCTCAGCTCTCTCCTAGAGACTGTTTCCTAAATGCACCACCCCACTGGGGATGATTGTTAACAGTTACTGGCCACCCAGTTCACATCAGAAGAAACCACATAAGGTTGGAGGCTAAGAAAGCAGTTCTGGGTCCAGATGGGATCTCTGGCTGATAATGCTTATCACACTGAGAGTGTGTTTCGGTCCAACCAACCCTACTGGGATCCTAACACCAAACAAGGTATGGGGGCATGAGTCACGAGCTTGACTTTCCTGGCTGGGCTCTGAGCAGCAGCAAGGAAGCCCACAGACATGTCAAGGTAAATGAGGTCATACAGGGGACCTCAAAGCATCCTGTCGCATTCATAGAGTGCCTCCTAGAGGCTTACCATACCTATATGCCCATGGGTTCAGATGCACTGGAGAACGGGTGGGCACTCAACATCTATCACCCAACCAGCCAGGATATTAGAAAGAAGCTACAAAAGTTAGAGGGATTTGCAGGTGTAAGCAGGTCCCAGTTTCTGGAGGCAACTCAAAAGTTAACAGCAAAGAACCTATCAAGAGCCAGAGGAACAAGCCTAGTGGTGGCCCTGTGAGAAAACCCATAATAAACTAGTCCAGTGCAGGAGACAAGTAGGCCACCAATAAGCCTACTGCAAGGACAAAGGACACAAGAAAAATGAGTGCTCTAATAGGAAGAAAAACAGTGATGGGGCCCAGGATCCTATGCTTTAACCCTCTTGGAGCCTAGGTTAACACTTAAAGTTGGGGGACAAAGCAATTGACTTCTTAGTACTGAGGCAACATATTCAGTTCTTACCAGATTGTCCCTACGCTGTTAGGAATAAACTGAAAGTTACTACCACCTTCTCTGATGATGAGACACAGCTAGACTTACAGACACCCAGAAAAATGTTGATGCTTTACCTTCTCAGAAGAATATCTCCTAGCTGAAAATCCTGTCCTCAAACAAAAGATACAGTTGTTGGACTACCTTTTTTTTTGACAACAAAGATTCCTGGGGGTATAGGCAGAAACTACCCCTAACCCCAGGACTGGCCCTACACCAAGTTCCTATAATTGTTCAATTAACCAGTTTAGCTACCCCTGTCCAGATTAAATAATACCACCTATGGGCTTAAGAGATGGCTCAGCACTTAAGAGTACTTATCTCTCTTCCAGGGGTCCTGAGTTCAATTTCCAGCAATCACATGGTGGCTCACAACCATCTGTAATGGGATCTGATGCCCTCTTCTAGTGTGTCTGAAGACAGCTACAGAGTACTCATATACAATGAAGGAGGAAGGAAAGAAGGAAGGAAGGAAGGAAGGAAGGAAGGAAGGAAGGAAGGAAGGAAGGAAGGAAGGAAGGAAGGCAGGCAGGCAGCCAATGACTCTGGAAGCAAGGGGAGAACTGCAGTCCATATTGACTGGCTTACAAAGACAGGCATCCTTGTGCCCTACCAGTCACCCTGGAACCTTTCACTCCCAAGAAACCTGGGACCTCTGATTACAGACCTGTCCAAGAACTGAGCCCAGATGGGCTCCCAAGGCAGGGCAAAAGCTGGAGACTAGAAGAACCCTACCTGAGACCATGGGCCCCAAGCAGGAGTGAGCCCATGACAGATGACCCTCACAAGGGGCCACTCAGGTGGGCCTGGCAAAGTCATGCCCAAGATGAACCCTGCCCAGCACCATAATGCACAAGCAGGGCACAGAACTCCTGAGATGACCTCAGACACCAGAGACCCCAGGCACCACTAAAAGGAGCAAGCAGTGGTAGAGAAATGGAAGAGGAAGAGGAAGAGAAAGAGAAGGATGTAGGCAAAAGGAAGAGAGTCAGAACTGGAGAATCAGGGTAGTGACAGCCTGATGTGAATAGCCAGTGATGCTACCTGGGACCATGCTCCTTCCCTGTGCTACCACCAGGGGCCACATCTGGGTTCTTAGCCCTGAAGCAGTAGGGGTCTATTACCACCAAAGACCTGGTCTGAGCTGCCACCCAGGGACATGTTAATGTCTAAGAGCTATAAAGAACTCATCCTATCCCTCAACTGGGCATCATAGGAGAGCTGACCCCTCCCCTAGTCAGTTGTAGTACTCAGGAGAGCAGCCCTGCACATTGTGGCAGTTGCAGGTGAGCTGGCCCTACAACTCATTTCCTGTGTGATGATGTGGATAAAGGAGAGATACCCTCCTCTCCACTCTCCCCTCACCACCTGTGGCAGCATGAGACCTGGCTCTGCGGTCACGACAACAGGACAACTAGCCCAGCCTCACCAGCTGTAGCACTTGGGAGAGCAGGCACTGTATGTACCTCATCCTGGCTCCTTGGTGGTGGCGGTGCCTGTGAGCTGGCCCTGGAGGTGTAAGCATGGAAGAGCTGGCCCTGCTACTTGTCTGCCAATCAGCAACACGAGTGAGGGAGAGATGTCTCCTACGCCTTACCACCTACAGCAGGCAGGAGAGCTGGTCCCAAGGTAATCAGAGTGGGAGAGTTGGCCCTGCCCCTCAACTGCTACAGCATTCAGAAAAGCAGGCCCTGCGCCTCCCTGGGCAGCACAATAGAGCTGATCCTGGATGTAGGAGCTGCAGGAGAGCCAGCCCTGCCTCTTGTCTGTTGTGCAGTGGCATTGGCAAAGGGGAAATCTCCTCCCCTTCCTTTTGCCCTCACCACCAGCAGAGGGTGGGGAGCTGGCTCCAATGGGGTCATAAAAGTAGGAGAGCTAGTCCTGCCCCTCACCTGCTGCGGCACTTGGGAGAACAGGCCCTGCAACTCACCTGGGCAGCACAGTAGAGCTGACCCCAGACGTGGGGGCTGCTGTTGAGCTTGCCCAAGGGCATAAGCCCAGGAGAGCTGGCCCTGCCTCTCTTCTGCCAAGCAGTGGTGTGGATGAGAGAGACACCCTCCTCACCTCCCTCATCCCTTGACATCTAGGGCAGGCGGAAGAGCTGGCTCCCGCCAGGGTCATGAGAGTAGGAGAACTGGCCATGGCCCCCTCACCAGCTGCAACACTCAGGAGAACGGGTCCTGTACCTCAACTGGGTACCATGACAGAGCTGACCCTGGTTGCAGGGGTTGCTGGTGAGCCAGCCCTGAGGGTGTGAGAGCAGGAAAGGCCACTGGCTGACCAGCTCAGCTACCTCTCAGGCCCAGATCCAGAGTTTTGAATGGACTGCTGGAGTGCATGAAGGGGCTGGTCCTACAGATCCAAAACTATAGGATCTCCACGACATAGGCTACAACAGGACATCCGAGAGGAGTCCCAGTGAGGTTCCAGTATTCATAAGGGCAGCAGAAGCCAGAGGCCTCATATCAGACCAACGAGTCACTGCAATGAACAACTGCAAGCAAAGAAGTGGACAAAAGGGTAGACTGTGGGACACACTGCGATGTGGCCACATATTTTTAATCTGTTGTGGGAAAGGTTGCAAGGGTGGAGGGTGGGTACAGGGTAGGGAGATATGAGTGGGATTGGAATGCATGATATAAAACTCATGAAGAACCAATAAAAAGTTTAAAAAAAAAAAAAAAAAAAGGAAAAGAAAAAAGGTGATCATCCCAATAAACATCAACATAAAAACTCCCAATGAAATACTTCCAAAATGAATTTAAGCTCATGCCAAGAAGAACATTCATCATAACCAAGGTTGTGGCATTACAGATAGCTGTTTAAACAAACATAAACCAATAAACATTACCCATCACCTAGACTAAACAAAAATCATTTCAATAGACATAGACAAAGACTGAGAAAATCCAATGTGGCTACATGATAAAAGTAGAGGGAGCATATTTCAACATATAAAGGCTACATACAACAGACCATTAGCCAACATTATACTAAATGGAAAAAAACACTCAAAAGCTTCCCAGTGTGATCAAGAACAAGGCAAGAGTATCTAATACCTTCACTCCCACTCGGTGCAGTACTTGAAGCCTTAGCCAGAACAGCAAGGTATGAGGAGGAAACAAAGGCGATACAAACAGGAAAGCAGTCGGAGCACCCTCATCTGCGTATGGAATGACTGCATACATGACAGACTAGAGACTCACTTCCAACAAAGTGACAGGATAAGAAATTAACACAGAGCCATCACATCAGTAGCAAACATACAGAGAACCAATCCCACTCAGAATAGCCACTGTATTGGTTACTGTTCTGCTGTGCTAATAGAGCCAACCAATAAATACAGCTTTATACAACCATATACCCTTTTCTACAAGAAAACCCTCAAAAACAGATCCCAAAAGTATGTGCAAAGCCATGGAAATCACATTACACCAGATCTTCTAGCAACACCCCTCAATGCTACAAATCTGTAGAACATTCTCAACAGGGTCCTTAGAAGGAAGACTCTGAACCCAGAGTTTCATTACCCAACTGAAAGTACTACAATGAAAGTAACAAATGAGATACAGAACTGGCCACTGCACACAGGACTGCCTTCAAAGCCTGCGGTGCCGACCTTCCAAGCTTTGCCATCTCACTCCCTACTGCCTTTTGATTACTACTCTGCATAGCTGTTCCTTAACACGCTAAGTACTCCCACCTCACGACCTTTGCACCTTCTTGTCCCTCTGCCTGGACATTTTTCCTTCAAGAATGTGCGTGACTTTGTCCCTCTCCTTTTCTGGTTTCTTCTTCTCAGGAAGTCAGGCCTTTTAGATCACTCAGTCAGAGTAACATCCCACCAATGCTCCGTATCCATCTAACCTCTTTATCTCCCCCCTAAACACCCAAGATACTATACATGCTAAGTCTGACCCTCTCTACAAGAAGGGAACTAGGTCAGTCATATACACTGAAGCTGCATCATGCCTCGCATGTACCCAGTCAGAGCAGGTGCTACCTGGGAGCTAACTCTTGGATCAAATAGTTTCTCCTATCCTCTGCCAACTGGTTCCATTTCCAACTCACTCAATAGCGCTCCCATCCACCTTTGCCAGACCCAAAACTATGAAGTGAAAAGTTCACCATCCCCTTTCCTCCCACATAACTCAACCTATCTAACAAGTCTTGTTGGTTCTGCTACTACACGTACTGAATCTGTCTCCTTGCTCCTCTCTACGGCCACCATACTGCTCCAACTTACATCGAGTCTGGGGCCTCAGGAGACCTTAAAGGTTTACTCTCTGTATGTGTCTCTCCCCGTCATCCACACCACCTTCCCATCTGCTTCCTGTGTGTCAAAGTAACCTCATGTGTGTAGCATGCCTTTTCTGCCTTCCTCATTACTTCTACCAAAATGTTGGTCCACGGGGGCAGGACTGCTTCTCCTCATCCTTGGGTTTCATCTACAATGTCCTTCTCTGTGATCTTGCCACCTCTCTGGACCAATTCAGTCTCACAGCAGCTTGTTAAGCTTCTGGCCTAGTGTGCCACCTTACCAGAGACACTGATCCTCACAAAGACAGGACATGACTCTTTCTCTTTTTAGGGGTAGATCTTACTATACAACCATGGCTGCTCTGGCCTGGAACTTTATATGTAGACCAGGCTGGTCTCAAACTTACAGAGATCTGCCTGCATCTGCCTCTCAAGTGCTGGGATCAAAGGCATGCTCTACTATGTCTGGCATGATTCTTCACTCTTACCAAGAGTGCTGGTAAGCCACTTCCCTCGGCACAGCTGTGACTAACGCCTACTGAACTGCCCAGGTGTACAGTGCCAGTATGTATCCCACTGACACCGTGGTTCAGGTAGGCAGTTGGATGCCTCATGACAAAAACTCGCAAAGCATTCTTTGAGACAGGCAGAGATGGTCTTATTTTTAAAATTCTACCTTCATGATTGTGATATGATTCTTGTGGCAAGAATGAAAAAAGCACCTACCACGACTGTTGACTCCCACTGACTCCCAGTGGAGCAGTGAACTGGACCCAGCAAGTCCTTGCATATTTCTCGGAGGCGGTATTCAAACCCTAGTATTAGGAAAAAAAACAACAAAAACAGGAACACATTATTAAAGGAAATGAAAATCAAGAATACGCTAAGTTGTATACACATTCAAGCTGAATGAACAAATATTTTATTGCCTACTATGGGCAAAACATGTCTATTTCTCTCTATTTGAGGCCTAGAGACCCATGAATAGCTTCTCACTCATTCATCAGCCTCTGGATAATAGGCAACATCCTCCCTGTCTGCTGGGCACATATAAATAAGACACAGGCAGCTCTATGGTGAAAAGCTGTGGGAAAACATGGGGAACTAGTGGAAGGAGTGGGTTGACAGGGCCTATCTGGGAGAAGAGACTCTGTAGCTGGCGTGACAGGGTCAGAAGTAGGGAGTCAACTTCAAAAGGGAAGGATCTGACTGGGAAGCTAACTACAGAATGACAACTGAATATGGCAAGATCAAGAGATACAGGTACCACAGTATGGGTAGTACTACCAGAAAAATTAGATGCAGAGTTTGGGCAGTGCTTGGATAGCTAACGCCATAGGGACTGGAAAAAAATGAAAAGGATGAAACTAGAATCTGAGGACTCTGAGAAGTAAATAGTGTCTCGTGTGGTTTAACACACGGTTCCTCCTCTCACGGACAACAAAATAAGGGGAAAAGATTGGACACTAATGGTATTGTCCAGGAACAATGAATAGACACAAGGAAGTGAAGAGTCCAGAGCCTCTATAATATAAGGGTGAGTTCTGCTCAACACTCAGGAAGGGGCAAACCTTTTCTGAGGAATAGGGTACACGACCTGAGACATGACTGATATAACCCCAGATATGAGAACCTGGAAGGCCAACCTGTTTAGGAAGGCCAGTGACCATAGACTAAGCACAGAAAGAGTCAAAGAGCAAAGAGAATAAAGTCTACTGTGACTACAGGGCTTTACTAACATAACATGCACCTTTACACAGATCAGAGATAACATGAGAGACTAGCTCTGCAAGTTACCTTGTAGACACGTGGTACACTTTTCTATCTTTTAGATACTTAGAATTATTTTCCTTAAATCATATCAAAATGGGGAAGGTGGTAAAGGACAGAGCAAAGGACAGGCAAGGCTGTGGAGAAGCTCTGGGAGCAGAGCTGGGGCTGTGTGGCTAACAGGAGAGCTTTGGAGGGGCCAATCCTGTGCCATACCCTGGGAACCAGGCTCAGGGGGTAGGAAAGGCTAGTAAAACAGAATGAGAACTTGCCCACCAAGATTGAGAGGTGCTGGAGGTCACTGCACAGTCCTCTTCCAGAGCACCTTGCTCCCTGTCAGGGGAGCTACTAAGAGCACAGGCACTCCGAGAGCCCCAGTGGGGTAGGGGTGGACTGGAGGGCCCAGGGAGGCACTGGAGAGCATGCATGATCTTCTAGCAAAAGAGGTTCAAAGAAGAGAGAAAAATATTGTCAACAGACACCCTTCTTTGGAGTAATCTTACCTTCATTCACAAGGTACCGAGCATAGAGGAGGAGCCAGTGACGATACTCGTGGCTTGACTGCAGGGTAAGTGCCGCAGCAACCTGGTTCTCTAGGTAGGCCAGTGTGGTCTCCTGCTGTACCACATGAGGCACGGAGAAGAGCCGGGCAGCTTGCCTTCCAGAGCTACAGAAAGCAGCAAGGCAGGCACAATAAGACAGGGTGAACTACACTGGTGTAGAGGGGCTGCTTCGTGTAGCCCAGTGTACCAGAGAGGAGACAGAAGGGTGGAGGGCAAGTAAGTTGTCCAAGGCCTCCCAAACCTCAGTTGATTAATCTACTATCAACCTCTGTACTCCTCATCAAAAGATGGGCTGCATGGTAGCCCCATCTCAGTACCTGCTGTTTGGGGTCCTGAAACAACAGCCCCATCCACTCCCAAACCCTCTGCCACATGGGTATCTATGACCCTTAGGACCCTCACTGACTATCACCTGGACCTTTGAAGTGATGGGGCCAGGGTTCTAGCTGTCCCCCCCAAAACAACCCCTCTGCACTGAACAGCAGTTAGGACACAGGAAATAAGCAGGGACCAGACCCGGGTCCCTCCCAGCACAGCACTGCTGGCAGTGCCAAGACTCTCAGCTCACATACTTGGAGGTGCGGCCCTGAATTATGGCTAACGGTCCTGAACACAGCATGGCATCCTGGGATGGCAGGCTGTTCCTGAAGTCTGCACACTGGGCCAGGGAATCTTGCTTGTCAGAAACCAGGTTCCTAAGAAAGCAAAGAAAGAAGCAGATGTTAGGAAAATCAGTAGACAAAAGGTCAGGGAGCAAACCCTGCCCGCCACACTGCAGCACACCAGTAGAAACTGAGAGCCACTATCCTTCAGGACAGGTGCCCATTACCGGCAGGCTTTCTAGTCACAAGTCTGATAAATGAGAGGAGTGTCACTGAACATTTTAGCTACATAGTCTTGGTTCTTAATGTCTTAGTGACCCCTGTATGAAATGTATTCTGAATGGCTGGCGCACATGATGCTGTCCTGCCCACGGCCCTGTGTGATCTGGCCACGTTTCATCTGCTGGGCAACACCAGGCCTCCAATTTTCCTGATAAGGCAGTTCTCCCACCATTTCAGGAGCCTCTACATAACTGTTAAGAAAATATTCTCCACAAAAGGGGAGTGTCTTTATGAATATGTACAAAACACAAAGTTGATGTCTTTTCCTTTTTCTGAGTCTCTGAAAAGTCAAACTTGGGATTCTTTTGTCTCAATTTCTTGAGAAAGTGCCAGTGTTTCAAGCATGTAGCTCCATGCCTTGTCTTTTCATAAATGATCAACTTGTTTGCCTCGCTATAATCACACATTAATACATAATTATTTGCAAATTGAGAAAAAAAGGTAGCAGAAATCTGTTTGCTGTTTTTTTTTTTTTAACCGAAAAATAAAATCTCAGTGTTGAATATGAACTTATGCCTGGCAACTCTTAACAGAAAAGGACCTAGAAGGTAGCATGCTTTGGTTCTGAAGGAGTGGCTGGCATACAGCTCATACGCATAAATCTGGGTTAGACTCTCTCATGTGGGCTAGGACGATGACTCAAATGGATAGAAGACTTGCTGAGGACTGACGTTTGGATCCCGTTGGATCCCTAGCACCACACAGAAGCCAGGTAGCTATGACAACCTGCTCAGAATTCCAGTGCTCAAAAACAGCGACAGAGAATGGGGGGGCAAGGAGGGGACTAGCTAGACCAGCCAAATCAGTAAGTTTCAGGTTCAATGAGTGTCCCTGTCTTGGTAAATAAGAGGGAGAGCAAGAGCAAGAGCAAGGAAGACACCAGATATTAACATATACCTATACACATTTCCACCCCCACACACGCAAATATATGTATGCATACACACACACACACACACACACACACACACACACACACACGCACGCACGCACGCACGCACACGCACATACACCACACACGTGCACATTTTTTTTTAAAATCTAATGTATACAGAAATTTTACAAATACAGGAAGTGGCTCCAAATTCCAAACTAGTCAAAGGACATACAGAAATCACATCACCAGCTTGATTTTCTCAGTAAGTCTGAAAGACCATCTTGGTACAGTTAAGCCCACAGAATTGACTACTGACGAGGCTACCATGGTGGTGGTGGTTAAGGAGGCCTGTCTATCAAGAACCACAAATGTTTCAGTATCTGTTCAGATAAAAATGGCTCCGGGAAGTAATATAGAAGGGCAGAGCCCTTACCCACAGACTTTGAAGCCCAGATTCACAGAACCCTACAGGGATGGTAGTACATATACAGGGGTTGGTGAGAGTTCAAAAGAAGCAAGGCCAAGCAGGAATGAGCACCTATGCCCTGGTGCCCAGTATACAAACACTCCCAGGGAACAGGACAGAGGGATACCTTACCATGTGGAGAGGGATGGATTAAAGCAGTATGCTTTCCCATCAGACAGATTCATCACTGGGATTCCATGCTGTGTTAGCAAGATCTGTGACACCGTCATATCGCTTCCTGGAGGATACCACAGGAATAAGTTCTAATCAGTAACCATGAATGAATCTTCACTAATGGGGAAACCTGAACCCTGGCTCACACGATCCCAATACTAAGCCTCTGGACTACTGATACATAATCTATATACTGCTGCTTGGTGCTTTAGGCAAGCCATTCTGATAACCACCAGGATCTCTGTCACCCATTTTAGGGACCCATTTAATCATCCGCCCAGAAAGCATGTCTCCCTGCTATGTAGGTACAGCTCTAGCTCTCGGTAAGCTGTGCTCTGAGCCTGGTTCTCCATATGGGCTAAGGGGGCATGAACCATAGCTGTATCAGACCAGGGACTCTGCCCCCAGGGGAAGAGGAGTGCCCACCCATAGGGGTTACCTGACAAGATGGAGTGCAGAGACTCTTCTTTCACCACAACCACCTGTCTGTGAACATCCCTAAAGAGACAGGGAACAGCTTGCTCTACACCCAAGTCAAAGGCATCAGAATGTCTTCGCTACTCAACATCCTGGTCCCTGCCTATTTCCCCACCCTACTCTGCCCGAATCTACAGAAGAAATTCCAGGCAGCAAATCCACTGAGCCACTCCCAATACCCACACCCACCCTGAGAAAAACAGGAGTGTAGCCACCCTCTGCTAAAGGACATCTCATTACCAGTGAGCGCTGCTAATTGCTCTTGGGCTCACTGGTCACTTCTCTGTTGGGTCCCCACCCTACATAAACGGGAGGCCCCAGCCTGTGCCTGCCTCTCACCAGACAGACAGTGTGGCTGCAGCGGTGAGTGCCATGACGTAGGGGCCCGTGCAGTGCAAAGTAGAGATTGGAGATGGAAGGAGGATGGGAGGGAGGAGACGGCGACCACAGGTAGAGAACACCGACAGCATCCTCTTTTCACAGGCAACACATACCACATCACTGCAAGGGAAGAGGAGGGGAAGGCGTCACTGGGGCCAGGTGAATGATGCCGAGTCTGCCTCCCTCCAGGGCCTTGGGGGGCCTCAGACATTTACAATGAGCAGGTACTGCTACTGGGATGGCAAGAAAAGGGCTATGCAAGGACCAGGGCAGGGGACAAGGTAGACAGCCTGCTTGAGCACTTACAAAGGGACTTCTGTTTTCCCCCGTTCAGCCAAAGAGCTGCTCACACGGATACTGGCCAAGGGGTGCAGGTACTTCACAAAGCTACCCAACATGATAGTCACCCAAAATAAGTGCCTAACTCATCAGATAAGACCAGACTGCCCAGGTGACAGACTCCTGGCTACAACAAGGCCTCGGGGAACAGTCTATGAGAAGGACAGAGCACTAGTTAGTACCAGTTGCTATGGGAACACCAGCTGAACACTCCAGGCTGTCAGGGCTAGGACCGGAGAGGTGTCACTCCATGAATAAGGAATGCTTCAGAAGAGTACCTCTGATCGAGACATGGTCCTCAAGGAAGCCTACTACAAGAGGCCACTGCCTTTCAAGTATGGCTTCCAAGGCCAGGCCACTGGTGCATGGGTTACTCACACCCTAGCAAGACATATGGAGCCCCCCATATGTCTAACCCAACGAGTCAGGGTACATAGTCGGTATGGGTAATTTCCCCCTGTTTAAGAGTACTCCCAACTCTTCCATTCTAAGGGCAGAGCACAAGCAAGACACTCACGTTTACAAACATCTATTTCAAAGTATGAATAGAGGAAAACTTTGAACAGGACCTAGTCGCAGGGAGGGAATTCTCTGATCCCAAGGAGGGATCAGAGAAAATCCCAAGGGAAAATCCCAAGGAGGAAAAGAACTGTGGGATTTTTCAGAACCTAACACTATAAACTCACCTGGGTCCAAAAGAATATGAAGATCTACCTAGCCAGTTAGGTCAGAGGCATTCACACATGACCTCAAGGCAGGCAACTAAGGATCTAGCCAAAATCGCTTTCTAGTAGAAATATCCGCTACATGGATGGTCATGAGAAATGACCAGACACAGTCTCAACAGCAAAGAGAGCTCCCAGCCTGCTACTGGGCCCCATTCAAAGCTTTCCTGTATTTATACTTTGAAAATAGACAGTTGTAAACAAGAGATCACTGGGTACCTGAGAGAAAGTACTGGTTGTCTTTTTTGAGTAAGCCAAGAAGGATAGGAGCCTTGTGTTGCTGTAAGAAGGCACTGGGTGATTGCACTAAACTAAGACAAGCCCCCACCCACAATCCCACCTCCCTAGCCAGCAGGACTAGGACTTGCAGCACCATCAGTCCGTCCTACCTGAGACAGGACATTGGATGAAAATCTAGGGTCCAGGGAAAGCACCTGCCCAGGCCAGCGAGAGGCAGGCAGACCTCAGGCAGGGGTCTTACTAGACTGGGCAACCAGTCTAGGCTTAAAGCCTGCCTGAGACAGTATGAGGCGAGGACACTGACACAACAGGGACTGAGAGGTGAACCAATGTTCAGAAGGCCCCGCCCAAGGAGCCTCGCCTGGAACTGTTGTCATAGGTTACATTCCATAACTGTGCTGGTGCTGTCCATCACGGCCCTTACCAGCTGCCGGCAGCAGTGAGGATGCGGCTGCTGAGCACTGTCTCCCACTCCTTCCCTTCACGGTTGCACTTCAGGCGACTCAGTCTTATCCCCCCAACAGTGGTCACTTCATTTTCCACCTCAATGTACATGGAGGGGTCAGAGCTCACCTGCATGGAGGAAAGCAACACATGACTTCAGGTAGCAGTGGGCCTGTTCATGTGGTGGACCCTGCAGATGTGGGACACTCGGGGACTGTATGACAACCTGGGCTGAGGCAGGGCAAAGACAACAAAGAGGCAGACTAGCTGACTGGCCACCAGAGAAGGCTCACAGGGCCTGGGGGATGTCATCTCACAGTGGTATAACTTGCCCAAGACTACAGCGATGGACTTGGGAGTAAGCCTCAGATTTGAAGGATCACCAAAGACTGCAATATTTGATAAGAGAGGAGAGTATCAAAAGCCCAACGTGCTCTCCACATTAACAACCTTCCCTATGTAATAATACTATGGCATTACATAACCCTTATTGTCATGGTCTAGCTCAATGCCTCGCATGAAATGGATTCAGCCTTATACATATCTATCCATAGAAGCTGGATTTCTGTATGGGAACCCAGGCAGAATAGCTGACAAATGTACATGAGTGGGTGATCTGGGGTGGAGGCTGGCCAAAAGCAAGGAGCTACATTCTCGCTATGAAACCAGACCAAGGATGGCTCCATGTGCTACTGAGAGTTGGAGACACCTGGGGAAGAGCTAAGAGAACTCAAGAGTTTTGAGATGCTGAAAATACCCAACACACACACACACACACACACACACACACACACACACACACACGCAAACCACGTGGGTGCTGTCCTTCCCTTCAACCTGCTCAATACCTCTGCAGCATGATCCACACACACCTACAGCTGGAAAAGATGGTGCCTATTCTCAACCACCCCAACACCAGCTCAGGCCTCTCACACCATGTGGCCAGAGGAAAATGACATACCTAAGAGCCCAAGAAGGTTGTCTACAGAGATGCGCCAAGCTAGATGCAGAGGTGTACAGTGAAATGATAGGTGAGTGGAAAGCCCCCATAATGGGAGAGGCATGGGCACAGATGCTGGGCATAAAGACGAGGGGCATTTACATTTAAGGGATTACTTAGTCTAACGCTGTTTGAATAATTTCATGGTTAAAAGACTCTACTCTTGGGACTACAGAGATGGCTCAGCGGTTTAAAGCACGTGTTGCTCTTGCAGAGGACCTGGTTCAACTCCCAGCACCCACATGGTAGCTCACAACCATCTGTAACTCCAATCCGGAGGACCCAATGCCTTCTTCTGACCTCTGGGAACAATAAGCATGCATGTGGTATACATGCATAGGTGCAGGCAAAATATTTATACACATAAAATGAAAATAAAATAAATCTAAAAAGAAACACAAGAAAGCATGTATTATTATAAGCCAGGTCCTAAGAGCCAGCTAAGGACAGCGAGACTAGGGCAGAACACAGACACATGTGCCATGGGCATCCAGCCTGACACTGTCAAGGGGGATGGAAGACAGGCAAGAGGCTTCTCAGAGGACACACAAGTCAGGTCTTGAAAGAGCTGGTATCCAGATTTGACGGTAAGGGCAGCCCTGGCAGTTCAGACTTAAAAGCAAAAGTCGAGAGGAAGAGACACGAGGATAGAGATAGGAGGCTAGTGGTCTACCCCAGTCAGCTAGTATCCCTCCAGAAGAAGATGGAGAGCCACTGGAAACAAGTCCCCAAGGTGTGGAAAGGTGGGGCCTATACTAGGGGAGAGAGAATGTATGCTCTTGTGAGGGAGTGGTAGGGATCCCAGACCTCACCTGGAGGGTGAACGCTCTCTGTGGGCCAGGAATTGGCAGCTTCAGTGCAAGTGCTGGTGCAGACAGACACACGGCCTCCTTCTCTGCAGTCAGGGCAGCTGGAGACTAAAAGAGCCAGAAATATCCCTGAGCTCCACCTAAACACTACAGGGGTAGCATTAGGGAAATTAAGTCACCCAGAGGTAAGGACCTAAGGTGAGGCTGGGCCTGTTCCCAAGGCATGTCCACCTACTCTGGAAGGCAGAAAGCACAAGGGAATGCTACAAGGATCCCCACCTGACAGATGAGGGGGCTGACATCAGGGGACCAGTTGTGTTGTAGCTATTTCCTCTGAGTGCCATCTCGCCTTCATGGAGCAGAAACTGCTGTGGTGACCTACAGAATATGTTGGCCCCACGTCATGGCAATGAAATAAGCAAAACAATACAGTGATAGCTGGGTCTACAGTACCAAAAATGGGGCTGTTAACATTCCCTCGATGAAGTTGGGGGAGGGAGGTTACTAGTCTCTCACCTGACATTCCAGACAACATTCCCTCCCACCACCAGGCTGCACTGGGTCATAAGGAGTGGGTTAGAGTACTAAGAGGCAGAAGCTTGACTGAGGGTGGGACTCCAGTAATAAATACAGTTTACATGATCTGTCACCTATGCTAGGTGGGACTTTCCAGTGGAGTGCTTTTGAACATATACACCCTCTGCTCATGCTCCTTAAGCAACCCAAGCTGGACTTAGATGGAATCACTGCTTTGAGCTGTTGGCACCTTGTATGCAGTAAATGGGCACTTCTTTTTTGCCTCCCAGAAAAAGTCTTATCAGGCCTACTTAAGGTCTCTATGAGTGGCAGGCAGGTCTGAAGGAACATGGCCTACAAGGTACACTGAATGGTGTGTCTAAGCCTTTCACACTAATAAGACACCCTCCACACACAAGGGCCTCCCAAGGAGGCAGGGTGGGGCAGGCAAGACAGTCCATAGGCTCACCTGGACGGAGAGAGACATGGGCAGCAGACGAGAGTCCTTCCTAGGGCGACCTTTCTTCTTCTTTTCCACCGTCTCTACCTCAAGCTCCAGTTTGCGCTTGGACAGTGAGGAGGGCTTGGCCAGGTGGACCTTCTCGTCACTGTCACTACTGCTCTCCAGTTCCCGGGACCTCAGCTCCTTGACGAGGTTCTGCTCTTTCAACCTGAAATCAAAGGCATCTGTAATTCTGTCTACAAAGCCATTCATTCTATGATTTTCTTTTTTTTTTAGATTTTTATTTATTTTGTTTCATGTGTGTGGGTGTTTTGCCTACATATGTATCTATGTATCATGCGTGTGTGTGTGTGTGCCCCTCCAGGTCAGAAGAGGGTACCAGACTCCCTGCACCTAGAGTTCTAAGAAACCATCCTGTACCTAGGTGCTGGGAATTGAACATAGGTCCTATGTAATAACAACCCCTATACTTTTCTAAAAATCCACTCTTCTCAAGAATTTATAAACAGTATAGAGAGGGCTTCTGGTTTCTACTCCAATAATGGACTTGATAGGTGATGTTAAATAACAATAGACAGCTGAAAAAGTGAAAAGCAGAAACTCTTTCTAGACCCATCAAAGGATGAAAGTGCCAGTTGTGCTAGACACTGAGTGTGAGCAGCCTGAGATAAAGCTGTTGGAGATAGTGAGAGGGTTCCCATACACTCAGGTTTTACTTCCAAGGACTCTTCTAGGTTTTTCAGTCAAAGATGGAGAAAATTCTCCATGGCTTAGGGGAAAGCAACCAGTTTGAAACATGGCCCTTCCATTCTCCAAAACAATGTTCTGTCCTAGGAAAACTACTCCACCAGGGAATACTCACCACCAGTGGGACAAGCAAGTAACCATCTCCAGACCCCTCTAGTGCTTGCTCCCCAGACTATGGACTATGGAACTTGTTTAAAGGAGGATCCATAATCCCATGGATTGTACTAGGGATTCTGGTGGAGTAACAGAGGGAAAAGGGAATCCCAAGATTACAGAAGGAGCACAGAAGTCAGGCAGCTGCCCATTGGACAGACAGGGAAACAGCTCTAGGGAGATCCAAGTACTTTTTGCTTAACCTTTTCAGAAGATCAAGTTCCTGTTTCTTTTCCTTCTCCAAGATAAAATCTCAGAGGCCTTTTCTTCAACAGATGGAACTCTTTGGAGAGACTTTTGAATCTTAGACTGTGAGGCACAGCTCCCATGTCAGGAAACAATCAGTTTTCCTTTCTCTGTCTCAACTATCCAATTCCCTCAAATAGCCCAAACCAGCCAATTCAGGGAAAAGAAAGGGAACCCAACCTACCACTAAACATAAAGAAAGTCTGATTTTCCAGAGGAAGGTGGATTACATCTCTGGGTCTTGTACTAAGAAATCTGTCTAGAAGCAGTCATTAAAAGTCTCACAACCAAAAAAAGCCCAGAACCAGATGGTTTTGTGCAGAATTCTATCAGACCTTCAAAGAAGACCTAATACCAATACTCCTCAAACTATTCAACAAAACAGAAACAGAAAGAATACTACCAAATTTTGTTCTATGAAGCCACAGTTACTCTGATACCTAAATTACACAAAGACCAAACAAAGAAAGAAAACTTCAGACCAATTTCCCTTATGAATATCAATATAAAAGTACTCAATAAAATTCTCAAAAACTGAATGAAATAATACATACATCGAAACAATTATTCACCATGGTCAAGTAGGCTCCATCCCAAGGATGCAGGGATGGTTCAATACATGAAAATCCATCAGCATAATCCACCATATAAACAAATTCAAAGAAAAAAAAAATCACATGATCATCTCATTATATGCTAAAAAAAAAAAAAGCCTTCAACAAAATACAACACCCCTTCATGTTAAAGTATTGGATCCATCAGGAATTCAAGGCAAATACCTAAACATAATAATACAGAAAAACAACAGTCAACATCAAATTAAATAGAGAGAAACTTGAAGCAATCCCACTAAAATCAGGGACTAGACAAGGCTGCCCATTCTCTCCCTATCTATTCAATATAGTACTTGAAGTTCTAGCTAGAGCAATTAGACAACAAAAGGAGGTCAGAGGGATACAAATTTGCAGATGATGTGAGAATATACTTAAGTGACCCCAAAGGTTCTACCAGAGATCTCCTACAGCAGATAAAAAACTTCAGCAAACTGGCTGGATATAAAATTAACTCTAACAAATCAGTAGCCTTTTTCTACAAAGGATAAATGGGCTGAGAAATTAAGAAAACAATACGCTTCACAATAGTCACAAATAATATAAAGTATCTTAGCGTAACTCTAATCAAGCAAGTGAAAGATGACAAGAACTTCAAGTCTCTGAAGAAAGAAATCAAAGAACTCAGAAGACAGAAAGATCTCCCATACTCTTGAATCAATAGGATTAACTAGTAAAAAATGACCATCTAACTAAAACCAATCTACAGATTCAGTGCAATCCTCATCAAAATTCCAACTCAATTCTTCACAGATATAGAAAGACCAATTCTCAACTTCATATGGAATAATAAAAAAATCCAAGATAGCAGCCGGGCAGTGGTGGCGCACGCCTTTAATCCCAGCACTCGGGAGGCAGAGGCAGGCGGATTTCTGAGTTCAAGGCCAGCCTGGTCTACAGAGTGAGTTCCAGGACAGCCAGAGCTACACAGAGAAACCCTGTCTCAAAAAAACAAAAACAACAAGAAAAAAAAAAAAATCCAAGATAGCTAAAACAATTCTCAATAATAAAAGAACCTCTAGGGGAATCACCATCCCTGACCTCAAGCTGTACTACACAGCAATAGTGATTTCAAAAAAACAAAAAAACAAAAAAAAACACATAGTATTGGTACAGAGACAGGCAGGTAGATCAATGGAATAGAACTGAAGACCCAGAAATAAACACACACACCTATGGACACTTGATCTTTAACAAAGAAGCCAAAACCATACAGTGGAAAAAAGAAAGCATCTTCAACAAATGGTGCTGGTCTAACCGGTGGTCTGCATGTAGAAGAATGCAAACTGATCCATTTTTATCTCTTTGTACCAAGTTCAAGTCCAAGTGGATCAAGGACCTCCACATAAAACCAGATACACTGAATCTAATAAAAGAGAAAGTGGAAAAGAGTCTCAAACTCATTGACACAGGGGAAATTTTCCTGAACAGAAAGAATACCAATGGCTCAGGCTCTAATAAGCTCAACAATAGACAATGGAACCTTATGGGACTGAAAAGATTCTGTAAGGCAAAGGACACTGTCAATAGGACAAAATGGGAACCTACAGATTGGGAAAAGATCTTTACCAACCCTACATCTGATAGAGGGCTAATATTCAAAATATACAAAGAACTTAAGAAGTTAGACTCCAGAAAACCAAATAACGCAATTAAAAATGGGGTACAGAGCTAAACAGAGAATTCTCAACTGAGGACTCTCAAATGGCTAAGAAGCACCTAAAGAAATGTTCAACATCCTTAGTCATTAGGGAAATACAAATCAAAATAACCCTGAGATTCCACCTCACACCAGTCAGAATGACTAAGACCAAAAACTCAGGTGACAGCAGATGCTGGAAAGGATATGGAGAAAGAGGAACACTCCTCCATTGCTGGTGGGATTGCAAACTGGTAAAACCGCTTTTGAAATCAATCTGGCAGTTCCTCAGAAAATTGGAAATAGTTCTTCCTGAAGACCCAGTTATACCACAACTGAGCATAAACGCAAAAGAAGCTCCAACATATAACAAGCTCCACTATGTTCATAGCAGCCTCATTTATAATAGCTAGAAGCTAGAAACAACCCAAATGTTCCTCAACAGAAGATGGATACAGAAAATGTGGTTGGTACATTTACACAATGGAATATTACTTGCCTATTAAAAATGACAACTTCACGAACTTTGTAGGCAAATGGATGGAACTTGAAAATATCATCCTGAGTGAGGTAACTCAGTCACAAAAGGACATACATGGTATGTACTCACTGATAAGTGGATATTAGCCCAAAAACTCAGAATACCCATGATACACCTCACAGACCATATGAAACTTAACAAGAAGGAAGGTCAAAGTCTGGATGCCTCAATCCCACTTAGAAGGGGGAACAAAATAATCATAGGAGGCAGAGGGAGGGAGGGACCTCAGTGGGAGGAGGGAGGGGAAAAGGGGAGAACAGGATCAGGTATTGGGAGAGACAGCCCAGAGGGCCAGGAGAATGAATAGAAATATGCAACAGTGTGGGGTGGGGACTGGGAAGTTGGGGGGAGAACCACTAGAAAGTCCCACACACCAGGGATATAGGAGGCTCCCAGGACCCAATGGGGATGACATTAGCTGAAATGACCAACAGAGGAGAGATAGAACCTGAAGAGACCACCTCCAGTAGATAGTCATGGTGAACTGAGACCCTCCTGACAGGAAAGCTGACTTGACTGATAACACCTGTGGAAGCTTCAGGTAAGAAAATCCACACACCAAAGCCACTGGTATCTACCATTTCAAGACTGTAGCAGAACTGAACTGCAGATGCAATCTACCAGACCCAAAGTCCCCCCTTTCTATCCTAAAAATCCCCAAGACCCCCACGCCATACATGCAGTCTCCACTTCATGGACAAACTATGGCCTTTCAATTGTTCTGATTAAAGAATGATTCTGCTTCTGCAGATGCCTGTCTTTCTTTTATCCATCAATCCCAATCTAACAAAGGTCACCAAGATAGATAGATCATCTGGACCATAACCAAGCCCGTGAAAAGCTCACAGAGAAACACCAAAATTAAATGACATGATTGAGTTTCAAACCCGACAAGCGGCAGAAGTGCCTATTAACATTATCAAAGCAGACCTGGCTTTTCTCCCTGCATCTCACAGTCCCTATCTGTTACAGGGTAAGGCCAGCATACCCCACCCTCTACCCTGAACTCTCCAACCCAGGGGCTGGGCTGCCCTTCCCCTCGAGGTTGTTCCATAAATAATCTAGACATTTTGGTTACCTGTCTCTTTTTGTACCTTTGGCCTCCTGGCTGTAGCACCTGGTTCCCCTCTCACTTTTCTCCTCCCCCTGTACCCACAAGGCTCAGGGCCCTGACCACTCTGCGCTCTCCCAGAAGTGTCCGCCTCTGGCTGTGCTCTCCCATATCCACATAATAAGCTTTCTCCTCCGCCATATCTAAGAGCACTCATGTCCTTTCCTTACTTTTTTATTTCTTTTTTTCATTCAGACATTGCAGGTCAAATGTACCTAAAAACCACCACAGAATCTTCTACACACACACCACTGTGCTGTTTAATTTTAACTGTCTAGGTCATATGGCATGAGAGCATGCTGGGAGGAGGCTGTCTTAACTGTATGGACTATTGTATGTGCTGGGGTGAGGGGCAGCATTCCCGAGGCAGGACTGAGAGAAGAAAAGCTAAAGAGCAAGCAAGGATACGTGCGGGTCTTCTCTTTCTACTCTTGACTGTGAATGTGCTAACTTAACTTCCTGCCTTGACTTTACCTCAATAATGGACTGTAACCTAGAGTTACAGTAAGTCAAATGAACTTTCTCCCCTAAGTTTTCCCTCAGAGCATTTGTTACAGCAACAGAAATAAAACAAGCGTAGAATGCACATTCTTCTGAAGTTTCTACTAAACAGATCATGGGCTGGGACAAAAAGGAAATTTTGGTAAATATCAGAAAACTGAAACAACCTCTTTTATCCTGATCTGACCACAAACAAATAAATCGAAAAATCAAGGAACTACAAAAATACACAAACTCATTGAAATTAACAAAATTATTATTAAGTGACAAGCGAGTCCATAAAAAATTCATAAATTTTAATGAAAATGAAATCACAACATACCAAAACCTATATAAATAACAGTGTTTCTTAGAGGAAAGTTTATAGCAACAAGTACCTACATTATAAAAAATAAAAGAAACCTCCAATGAATACCAGTGTGCCTGAGGGCCTGGGAAAAACAATGAGCATGAGCAGCAGACAGAGACAACATCATCATAGCAGTATCATCATAGCAGTAAGTAATGAAAAGAGAATACAAAAAACCTAACGAAAACAATAGTTGGCTCTTTGAAAAGACAAACAAGACCGACAAGCCCTCGGCTACACCACAAGAGAACACCCAGTCACTGAGAGAACAGGGAACCACAACAGCAGATGCCAAGGAAATCCAGAAAGGCACTAGGATATAAACTGGAAAATCTCAAAGAAATAGATGGATTTCTAGATACATAAGCCAGGATGAGATAAATAACTTAAAATGATAAGCAATGAGATTAAAGCAGTAATAAAAATAAATCTCCCAAGTAATAATGAAAGTTCAGGCACAGAGAAATTGTCACAATTTTGCACAATTATACCAGATATGGGTCTAACAATTTGGATCTACAGATAAAAAGTACTTGCCACCAATCCTGAAATCCTGAGTTCAATCCCCTGGCACTCACAGGACACAATAAGAGAATCTATTCCTGAACTTTACATAAGGTGCATACACATGTCCATACATACCAACATACATACGACACAAAATCAGTAAATCACTGTAATAAACTACCTAGAGACTCGACATCCCCCTAGTCAGCTATCAAGAAAACAAATAATAAAATAAAATGGTGAGAATACGAAAAAAAAGTAACCCTTTTTCACTGTTCGTGTGAGTGTAAACTGGCACAGTCACTATGAAAATCAGTAAAATACCACATAACCCAGATATACCATTCTTGGGCACAGACCGAAAGGACCACTCACTATAAGGCTTACACATTCATGTTTACTTATGCTCTGTGATAAAAAGAGATCAATCTAGATATCCAAGGACAGATGAATCCTATTTCATATATACAATGGCATTTTACCCAGGTGTAAAGAAAAATGAAATTATAAAATTTACAAGAAAATAGATGGAACTAGAAAATACATATTAAGTGAGGCAACCCAGGCTCACAGTAACTACTTCTCTCTCAAATAAAGCAGATCCTAGCCTTTAATTTTTATATCTGTATTCATGTGCGAATGAGTGTGGAGTCAAAGAAAGAAGTCCATGAAAGGAGAACAGAACAGGTCTAAAGATAGGAGGAGGGTACAATCCATGTGACATGAATGTGGAAGAGGGAGACTAGGAGTCAAAGGGCTAAGCAAGATGAAAACAGAGATGGGAGAGAGAAGGGGCGTAGGACCAATCAAAATTTAAGGGTTAGGAAAAAGCCATAAGGAGATCTGACACTTGGTAAGCTAATGAAGTTTTAAAAAGAGGAGTAAATGGAGGTGCCAGGCAAGAGTGGATGAAACTGTTCCCAGAAGCCACCAGTTATCAAATAAAAAGTCTTCATGTCAGGACTACTTCCTTACAAGACAAGTTTAGGGAGCCTAGAGAGCCCCAAAACAATATAAGCAATTGCCACTAAGGTTGATTGCCCACTAGATGGTAAAGCCCTACCACCAAAGATACCACATGCTCTGAAAACATGAAAAAAAAAAAAAAAAAATCGAGCTAGAACTGGAATGGCCCCTTTTTCCTTGCTGGCTAGTCCTCACAGTGCCAGGAGGTACAATACAGGTGGATGGGCCAGAACTGTCATCAACAATCTTACTAGGCTGTGAACCTTCATGCTGCATGTAAGCTGACTGAGTAATCAAGCACCATGTGCCCACTGGTACAACAGTGGCAAGCCTGTCATGGTGGTAACATAACAGGCATATCTGTCTTATCAGAACTGAGGCCCACTCACCAAGAAGAAACTCTCCTGATGGGTACTATAAACCTCAACAAAAGCCTGTGAGATCATCAACCCCACTCTAGAAACTAAATGGATGTGCTGTACCTATCAAACTGCCTTCTAAATACTTATGTTTATGTTCATAGATCAGTGCTGCTGCCAGCCTTGATCAAAGTCTCTTCTTCTTGTACTGGACAGCAGTAAATACAACTGGTCAAAGTACTCAGAATAAGTGAATGCTGAATGCTCATCCATAAGTGGGGAAGCTTAATCATACCCTTCTTGTATAGGTACAGCTGGAAGACCTTGGGAGACTTTAGGGACAGTTACTGAGGACAGACCAACCCTGGTGTTCAAGAAAACTGCCAATTCAAGTGTAGCCTCAGGTTCTGCGTCAGCAAGTATTCTACTGAAGAAAATAGTGTTTGGCCGTTAGAACCAATAAGCCATTCATGGCAGGTCTCACGGAGCCCAGGTCTTTCCAGCTACAGTGCTTCAGCACTCTCTCCAATCAGCATTTACTTCATTCAGTCCAGAATTCTCCCATTCTTCCAAACAGACCCCAGTACCTTCAGATAAGCACCGGGACTGCTTCTCAACAACTGTCCTACAGAGTATCCTTGGGGGATTCCTGCAAACGTCTGCGTCCTCTCCAAAGCTTGACGTTTCAAGGACTTTTCAGTTATCTATTTTTAGATGCTTATACTTTTAATAGCAAATCCAAGAAACAGATGTCTAACCCAATGGTATATAGATTTGTTTTTTTCTTAAGAGTTTTACACTTTTAGTTCTTATATGTAGTTCTTTGATCCATATTGACTTAGTTGTGATATACAAAATAAAAGATTAATTGTATCTCTTAAGACTTTAAATATATTTATTTTATAATCTCCTTCTAAGAATCCTATGATCTGATTTATCGAGGCCTAAACTTTACATTCTTTACATTCCTGGCATTTCTACACCACAGTCTGTCCCTCCCTCTCCCTCACACCCCCCTTTCTTTCCCACCCCCATGGTCCTTCTGTCTTGGAGCCCAGCATGCTGTGACTACAGGTGTGCACTACCATGCCAGGCTGGAGCACCGACTCCTTGAGTGTTTTATTAACTCTATCCAGGTACTGATTTGTTGGTGCAATACTTGATCCTTTGGGAACAGAACTATGTCTCCAGATTTACAACTCTGGCAAGTGCCCCCAGATATTAACAAGAGCAAAATCCTCTTTTGTGCTCATTTTCTGGTATAGTGACTTGAAGCTGTCACAAGTTATTGACTCCAAGGTTAACTAACCCTGAGACAAGCTCAGACATTCCAACTTCTCTGCCATGTTTCTGAGACACCAGTTGGGTTTTTTGGTGGCACTCAACTCTCAATGGAGCTGAACTTTTCCAAGTGGTTTGACTTCAAAAGTGACTCAGTTACAACACCTACATGTCTCAGAACAAAGACTTTTTGTCTTGAACTGATGTGGCCATCAAAACTCAAGGTCCTTTGCTAGCCTGTCACCTAATATTTACAGTATGATTAAGCCACTGCTCTGGAATTTTTTTGTTCACCCACAGATTTTAGGTCGTGGGTGCTGTGAAATAGCATATATTTTAGAGATCTGGGTTTGTTTGTTTGCTTGCTTGCTTGCTTGCTTTTTGCTTGTTTAGAGACAGGGGTAGTCCTCTGTGGCCCTGGCTGGCCTAGTGCTACTGTATATGTTAAGAAGATAGAAGAAATAGGTAAGTCTCGCCAAGCCTGAAGAGTTTAGAGGGCCATGTGTCTTACAAAGGCCTAACTTAAATCCCTTGTGTCTTCAGTCACCTCTGAGCAGAAGACCTTGCCTTACTCAGTGTAACAACAGCAGAGCCTTTAGTTTTTCAACCACACATTTGCTCCATTTCTCAGCAAACTCTGGGATCCAAAGGAGAGGATTCTTGGCAGGTAGCTAGAATGCCTGGTTCTTGTGCCTCTTCCCTTCCTATCCTTAGGCCACAGCGCCTTCCAGCCACCTCCCCACTTTCAGCAGGCACTGCTTCTTTCACTCACAGAGGCCTCTGGAGTCTTGCTCCTAACAGAGGCAGGATACATGGTAGACGTCCTGAGGATATCTAGCCACTACCACCTACCTTTCAACAGCTGCTGGATTCACACTGGCCAAGGAAGGAGCCCCTGGTGTGGCTTTGGACCGCTCTGTGAACCGGGAATCGAATGCTTTCATGGGTTCGATCTTGGATGGGGTGGCTAACACCGAGGGTGACAGTGCAGCAGGAGTAGAGGTAGCATTCACACTGGGGAGAGATGGGAGAGTCATCAAACACAAGCGACAAAGGGCTTCGAGGTCAGGACTTACATAACTTGGACCTCATCTAAAGAAGCTAAGGATCAACCTGCTTTCTACAAATACAAGAAAACTCCAGGCTACTGGTTTTCGTTTTAGTTTGTTTTGTTTAATGTTCATGCATTAAAATTCTGGAAGTCTATCTGAGCAGTTCAAAGGCAAATGTATTCACATTTTTCCTTTTGTGTTTTTCGAACAATTTGGCAGTTAGAAAATACACTGGGTCTTCCTAACCTCCATAAAGCACGTCCACCCCAACCATGGGCTTTGCTACTTCCACAGTAACTATAGTGGAAGCCCTCCTTCACTGGGGTCTTGAAGCCATGAGCCAATCCTGCACTTCATATTCAGCCTACTCCCTTGGTCCTAAGTGGGCTCATCCATTGCTCACTGGAATAATGGCAACATCTTCACTCTGTGGGAAAGCTTGTCCAACTTCCCTCCTGCTCAAACCTACCCCAATGCCTGAGCACAACTACGAGGCCTTGGTTTACCTCATGCAGACTGCTATACTTCCACCTGCCTACATCACAGGCGTCCTGTAACAGACACCTGGCAATCATCCCCAATGGCACGCTTTTCCTCCTCCATGATCTTTAGTTCCAAGTCACAAACACTGCTCAGCTCTGGTGGCACCTATCCTTCCCCCAAAGCCCTGGCTTGCTTCCTGAATCCCGTGCTGCACGGTCTCCTCTCTGATGTGCACTCATTGTTTGATAAGCAGTGACACCATGCCAGAGACCAGAAGGAGGCTGTAGTAACCCAAGATTTGTTCCACTGACAGAGAAGCACTTGCCCTTATCAGTTATGACATTTACATTTGGGCCCCATTGTCTACTGGAACCATCTTCCTAAATTCCAAGTCCCAGAGCCTGTCTCCCCTCTGAGAAAAGTCAGGGTACCTAGTGTAGAACAGGGGCCCAGCCTTTCCTCCTCTTTTCCCAATCCACCTAACAGACTTGAAGCTCTACTTTTGCCACTGTCCTGGCTCTCAGCTTTCCCTTGATTGTCTGGCAGGGGCTCTGAGAAGCACTTCCTACAGTATGTATGAAACCTGCTTGCTAAGCCTCCCAATGGGCAAATAGCCCTTTCTGCAAAAGGACCCTGAGGGCTACCCTGCAACCCTGTAGATGCCTCTTCCTTATTGGAGGACGAGCACCTACCAATCAAGGCCTTGTATGTACCTGGTCCTTACAGCGTATAGGCCAGAGTAGGGACGTGGCCCATGTTCACTCTTACTCACACTCTCCGAGTCCTGACTAGACAGAACACATGGTGAAAACATGACTCAGCAAATTTGATTCTAGGTGTGCGGGGGAACCTGTATGTTCAGGATCACCCTGGCAGGGACGAAGCACAGTGGAGGCCGAAGCCAGAAAAGTCAGACCATCTCTGCTCTAGGTCTGCTAGAAAGTAGGTTGATCCTGCTACAGGAAGTACCTCACTGGTCCTTAAATCTTTGTAGCTTTAATCTCAGCCAGCTTCTGTCAAGTCGACACAGCCTCAGAGACTAACTTAAACAAATCCTCCCATTTAAGGAAGATCCTCATTTTAAGCATTTCTTCTCTCTTTTAGTAAAGGGTCCATGAACTAATAAGAGAATGAAACTCTTTTTTCAATGATTTATTTTTATTTTATGTGCACTGGTGTTTTGCTCGCCTAATGTCTGTGTAAGGGTATCAAATCACTTGAAGCTGGATTTCACACAGTTGTGAGCTGTGATGTGGATGCTGGGAATTGAACCCAGGTCCTCTGGAAGCAACCAGAACTTTCAACTGTTGAACCACCTCTCCGGCCCCTAGAATGAAACTCTCATCCCTGGGCCCTGAACTTTCCCCAAGGGCATGGCTGATCATTGGTATCTACTAACCTGTCCTTACTGACAGACTCGCCTGTAGGCCTGGCACTGGTGGCTGCCACTGGTTCTGTGCAAGGCTTTGAGGCACCGAAGGAGGGGGTACTGGAGTCCAGTGGCAGAAGCTGCTGACCACTAGGAGAAGAGAGCATGGTGCCTGCTAGGGAGCTGGAGAGAGGGATGCTGTTGAAGAATGCCGTGGAGAAGTCCCTGTCATTAGCAAGAAAAAGTAAATCAGCACAAAAAGGTCACCTGTAGTATTTTATAACTTCTAAATAACATTGTTTTCTGGGTCTTGAGGCATGGGTAATTTGCAAAGTTAAGAGTTTAAAAAATGAAACACTTAATACACTGTTTAATTGACTCTAAAGTAAACTAGTAATATACATACAACTGCAGAAGACAACCAGGCTGCTATCTATAACAGCAGTTACACGCTATAGTTACACGCTACTGAATCTACCATGCACCCTGCAGCATCTACAGCGGCCTCCCTTTTGAAGGGCTGTAGGCTTTCCTACTGGATGGGCATGTAATTTACTTAACACAGCCTCTACTGAGAAGCAGGTTTACCTCCCTGCTCCTGTGACATACTACCCCAATAGGTGGTATGATATAAGTGTTGAAGTTGAGGGACCTGAGGTAGAGCAGCCAGGGCAACTCCCTGGCCAATTGCAAGCTCCCACACTTGTGCATCTCACTCACTTTCATTGTGCCTCAAGTTCTCATCTGTCAAGTACTTAGACTCTCTAATGGGTTAGGATTAAATCCTGATTAAAGAATATTGTGTAATACATATATAGAGCACATAGCAGCCGCTCAAACATATATGGAATTAAATTGTCTTATAGTAACCAATTCCTGTGTAATGTAGGAAACATCCAGAGAAATGTACTTAGAGTAGCAAATGTAATGTTTACACATGGCTCCGGTAAGCATTTCTAAAGCTTCCTCCTTAGTGGTTAAGTCACAACCCACTGAGGGGAGTACCTATTTCACCACAACCTAAAAGGTTTTTTGGTTTTTGTGCTTGTTCTGCTGCTGCTGCTGCTGCTGCTGCTGCTGCTGCTGCTGCTGCTGGTGTTTGTTGGTTGGCTTCATGGTATTGGGATAGAATCCAAGCCTTATACATGTAAAGTAACTCTAATATCACTGAGCCATGTACCCACACTTCCTTTTATTTTGATAAAAGGTTTTATAGAAGGTTATACAAGCAGGCAATGAACTCATTCTGTAGCCAAGATAGGCCTCCTGAATGGCTAGGATTATAGCTCTGCCCTGCAAAGACCACCCTTACAGTTTTATCACATTTCTTGCTATCAGTCAATTGGATAGAAAATAAATAGTATTTTTCTACAGTTTTGCTCCAAGGGAACAAATGAGAAAAAAAGGTTTTTGTTACTACAGATTTTAGCCTGGCTAAAACAATGTCATTTTGGTGTGATTTAAATTTTATGTCATTTATAGAAAATATCTTTTACCTCTGAGATTATAAAAGTATTCTTTCATGGAATCTTATAAAGCTGTAAGCAAAAATGTTTTAAGGCCAGGCAAGGTAGCTCACACCTTTAACACCAGAATCAGGAGGTAAAGGAAGATGGACCTCTGTAAGTTCAAAGTCAGCAGGGTTCTGGCCAGCCACGACTACATAGTGAGCGAGACCTTGTCTTTCAAAACAAAAGTTTTAAGTGACAACAAAAGAAATAAAACAAGCAAAAAGCTGCTAAGCTTGTAGAGGTTCCTACTTTTAAATTGGTAAAGAGGGTGAGATCCAATGTGATTTCTAGAGGGACAAGTCATCCTGTTTCTCATTTGCTGAATTAGCCAATGCCTCAACCCTAATTGAGACATCACCTTTAAAGTTCCCTTAAGGCAGGCATGGTGGTGCACACCTTTAATATCAGCACTCAGGAGGCAGAGGCAGGTAGAGCACTGTGAGTGCTAAGCCAACCTGGTCTACAGGATGAATTACAGGCTAGCAGGGGCTAAATGGTGAACCTTTTTTAAAAACTCCCTTGAATGGGGTAGTAAGAAGACTTGGTTGGTAAACTAGTTCCCACAATGGACCTGAGTTTTGATCTCCAACAATCACATAAAAAGCCAAACACAATGGCATGTGCCTGTAATCCCAATGCTAGGGAGATGAAGACAGAAAAGTTGGTGTTTGTTGGCTAGTCAGGCTAGCTGAATTAGTAAGCTCCAGGTCCACAAAGAGATCCTATCTCAAAAAAATACAGTAGAGGCAATTGAGGAAGACACCCTGTAACAACTTCTGCCTCTACACACACACACACACACACACACACACACACACACACATTTTCCTTGAATATTTGAGCCTTTTGTGGAAAAGGCTCTATTACATGCCACTGGCCTGCCTACTCATCTGTCAGTACCTCTATTTTCTGGTAGTTAGTTGCCCCTAATCAACCCCTTTGCTTTCTTTTTCCTTCTGGAATATCTCAAATATTACTATTTCGCCATATAACTTAAGAATTACCTAATTCTGAAAACTATGACTACTCCTCTTGGTTCATGTTAAATTTATTTAGGAATAACTGGTATGCTTGATATGAATCACCTTAGCTAATTTCTAGCATATCTTTTGAGTTATTTTGTTGAGTTTTCTCTAGGGCTCTCAGAATTCTCTATGCGCATGTAAGGTGAATGCACGTGTATGTAGTGCAAAGTGCATGTTTCCGTACATGCACATGTAGAGGCCAAAGGTCCCTAACAGTTGTCTATGTCTATTACTCTCCATCTTTTCCGTTTTTAGATACCATCTTTCTCACTGAACCTGGAGTTCACCAATTCAGCTAGAATAGCTAGCCAGTAAGCCCCAAAGACCTGGCAACCTATACACACACACACACACACACACACACACACACACACACGCCAGTACCTGGGTTTTAATCTGATGCTGGGGATAGGAATGCTCAGGTCCTCATGTCTGTGCAGCAAGTATTCTACCCACTGAGCCATTTCCCCAGCCCACTAAGCAGAATTCCTGAATTTTTCTTCACAAATTTACATTACCAGTTCAACCTGGTAGTGTACAACTGTAAGTCCTGCTACTCAAGAGGATTAGGTGAAAAGGTTACTTGTAACTCCAAGTTCAAGATCAGCCTGGACAACACAATAAGATGCTGTCTTTTTTTTTTTTTTTTTTTTTTTAAATCATTTGTGAATGTGATTTTCTCCTTTATATCTTCTAAAGGAACTGCTGCTAAGGCTATTACTCATTTGTATCCAGTGCATGTTTTCACTCAGAGTTTCTCCAGAAAAGGATCCTGCTATGTAGCCAAGACTGCCACAAACACGCAAATCTCCTGTCCCTATGTCCTAAATGCTGGAATAAGCAGCATGTAGCAGTGCAATGAGCTTTATTCTTTTCTTTTGCTATCTACAGAAACCCCAGTGATGTTCCTCTAGATCATAGATCCTTGAATGAATAATGACATTATTTCATGGTTTCCTGTGAACTCAGTGTTGACTAACTACAAAGAACCTCAAAGAGAAACATTAAATTA
>CM052713.1:36251-49735 GCA_028551405.1 Uromys caudimaculatus
TTTTTTTTTTTTTTTTTTTTTTTTTTGGTTTTTCAAGATAGGGTGTCTCTGTGTAGCCCTGGCTGTCCTGGAACTCACTCTGTAGATCAGGCTGGCCTCGAACTCAGAAATCCACCTGCCTCTGCCTCCCACATGCTGGGATTAAAGGCATGCGCCACCACTGCCCGGCTCAATCTTGAACATCTTTACTTACCTAAAATAAGCCTTATTTGACTGTGAAATTAGATTTTTTTTGGGGGGGGGGGTGTTTGTTTGTTTGTTTGTTTGTTTTTGGTGTTTGGTTTTTTGGTTTTGGTTTTTTTTATGGTTTTTTTTTTTTGGTTTTTTTTTGAGGTAAGTATGCTGCCCTAGATGGCTTAGAACTGCCTATGTAGATAAGACAGGCCTGAAACTCACAGATTTCTGCCTTCTTCTGCCTCTCAAGTGCTGGAATCAAAGGAATATACCACCATACCCAGCCCCGACATTAGCATGTCAACCTGCTATAAGGTTCTCCATATAACTGTATTATTTAGGAGTTTGTACTGACATCCAGAAACTACATAGGTCTGAAATTTATTATGTTCTTTGTGGTGATGAAGACTATGTTGTCCAGGCCTGAACTCAAGTGCTCATTTTGTCTCAGTACCCTGAACATCTGAGACTATGTGATATACTATAGTGAATCACCATCATTTAGATTTGTTTCCTTTTTATCTATGTACTAGAATGTGTAACATGTTATTACAATTCCCCTGTGAAGGCTTCCTAATTTCTTTTCCAGCAATATATCACACATTAATTGTGTATGTGTCTCATACTTTTGATTCATTTTTTTATCTGTGAATATCTCCCACTTATAATTACCTTGCATACTTGTTTTTCTTTCTTGATTAGCTAATAATTTGATATAGAGCTATTTGTTTCAACATAGGAACCAGGAGAGTAAAATATAACAAATATTTATTAACATAAATAATCATGTTCTGATACCAGAATTAAGTGCCCAGTAGTAGAAAGCTGACTCAAGACCAGCAAGGAAGACCCTAAGTCCTCTGTCTCCTCACTAGGTAAAGCATGGGAAGATCCAATGGATCACTGTGCACCAACGCTACCTCCTTCTCTACTATAGGCCTGCAGTGCTCGGAGCACATGTCCACACCTGATTCTAATAAAAGTTAGGAGATGGCCTTACCCTATACTGGGGGAGGGTAGAAGATTAAGTCACCTGTCTGAGAGGAGTCAAGCAGGTTCTGAACATGTATCTAGTACATCTAGTGGGAAAGTGAGGTTAGCACATCTTATGCATGAAGCCTCTTTAGTTTTCAAGAGATACAAGGAAGACCTGGAACAGCTCACAGATGAGCAACTGAAAAATGTAAAGGACTATTATACAGTCTCTGTGAAAGGCTTCCTGATGCTCTGAGCTCATCACTGTGTGGGTCTAAAACCCAGAGAGAGACACCTGACAATGGGTGTTCTCACAAAAGGACTTAGCATCCTTTGATTCAGCCTGTCATTTCTAGAGAACAAATCACTACAAACACACATCTGACTGCAGATATGCAGATAACAGCAAATGTAAAGAGGTCACACTCTCCCTCCCTGCCTCCACAGAATAAGTACTGCACCTCAGAGCCCTACTCTCTGTCCAGCAATTCCACTTCAGGAATTGCCCAAGAGGACAGTCAAGTGTGTGTTCAAAGATTAACATTCACAAAATCTGGACACAAAACAGAAGTCCATAGTTAAGGAGCTGGTTCATTAACTCATGGTGCATTCAGACACAGGAATCTGGATAATCAGCAAGCAATGCTTCAGAGGACTATTTATTTAGTGGATGAAAGTCAAGATACAGTAGCAAGTGGGGAAAGACTGGAAATACAGATATCAAAATGATAACAGAGGCTGCATTATGAATGATATTTATCCTCTTCTTTGAACTTTTACTATCTTTCTAAATTTTCAACGATATGTCTTTCATAATCGGGGGCAGGAGGGGAACTGTTACAAAAGGAAGAAAGTGTAACTTCCTTTCTTGCCAGCAGCTAGGCAGAGTAGAGGGCCAGCAAGTGGAGACATTTTGGCCTCAGGCCACTCAGTTCCTACCCTTCCACATGTGTGGGAGAGTCTATGGCGAGCCCTATGGGGACCACAGGGCTTTGAGAGTCTGGGTGTTAGCCCCATAGTCTTCCAAGATCCTAACTGGCTAACTGACAAAAGAAGAAAAGAAGCCCTCCCCAGACAAGGTCACAGAAAGCTTGGTGAATGAATGAGTACCCAGTGTCCAGCTGTGCTATGCAAAGAGGCGTGATTCTCCTCCGACCATCTGCTGTCCGTGTTTCCACTTGTTTCTTCAAAAGGTTCTGGCAAAGTAGAGTCAAATAAGTAAATAACCAGCTAACCACATCCAAGTATCAGAAAGTCAAGCTGTCCTCCTTTCTTTTCCCTTTATGACGAGAACACTTAGGAAAGCAGCATAAACTACAGTGCGGGTAGCCGCAGGCTTCATGCTGCACAGCACAACTCTAGCACTTGGTGCTCACGTCGCTTTCCAAGGCCCTGGCACCCACCATTCCTCACCATCCTGTGAATTTGACTATCTCTTCTCATCAGGCAGTACTTGTGCTTCTGTCTCTACTACACTCTGCTAGGGTGTAAACATTAAATATGCATATGTCATGTCTATCTCACTATCGTGATGAAAACTAAAGACTTCTAGGACAATGTATTCTAATTCTCCTTTCCATAGCCCTGTTAGTACAAAGAAAGTCAAGCAGCTGCCAAACTTAGACATATGAGCAGGGCATGTTTTTGGTTTGATACACAGAAGCACCAAAAATACAAAGCTCCCAGCTGGACTGGCTCTAAGAGCCTTCTTCCCTGTCATCAGTACCAGGCATGACCAAACTTAGGCTGTAATCACATGACATCTAACAGCCATTAGGTAATTCAGGGGCCTTAAGATTAAGGTATGAACTTAAGAGCCACACTCTTGTCACAAAGTGGTGACTTGCAAACCAACTTTATTTATAATAAATAAAAAATGAATAAACATGTCACTCTGTACCACAGGTTGAACTAGAACATATTATATATAGCCCAGGCTGGGTTCAAACTTGCAGTGATCATCCTGCCTCAGCCTAGATTTATAAATATGACCCATCATGCCTGGCTTCCAAACTGACTTCTATCATGGTTTCCTTCCTCCATAACAGCCTATAACTGCGGTTTCCAATCACACGTTGTCAGATTAACCTGGAGAGGCTTGTTGGCCTCTACAAGCTCCTGAACGCGATTACTTTCTCAGCTCCCAATGAGCTCTGTGCCTCTGATGCTGCCCTGCCCCATTATCCCTGCCCACCAATAAAACACAGGCTTCTAGAAGAAGGGGAGCCTAAACAGCTCTAAGGGCAAGAAATCTAATTTCTCAGCATCTACAATTTCCTACAGAGATGAAGAGGTGAAGGCTTTGCAGTTTCTGCAAAGGACAACCTCTTCTATTGCTCCCTGTGGAATAAAGACCTACAACAAAGGTTTAAAGCCATTTTTAGCATGGACACCAGCTAGCTAGGGTCCAGCCTCATACTCACCACATACCGTTTCTTCCCCATCACTCATGCCCCAGCCCTATCTTTGTGCCCTGTGCACACCTCCTGTTTCATGTTCTATCTGTTCACCCCCTTTGCCCTGTCTCTGGGCATGAGCTCATGTCTTTTAGTGCCATTGGACCGTGCCCTCACCTTTCTGATATCTTCTAGACTTTCCCCATTGACCACACCCGTGACTGAGGATGCCGAGCTTGCCTCCCTAGTAGTGGCATTCTTCTGATCCAGCTGCTGCTGTTGCTGTCTCCGTTGGTACTTGAGCATCTCAGGGTTCTCAATAACAGCTGTGGAAAGCTGAGCCTCAGTCATTATTGCCAGGCTCTTGCCATAGGTGGACTGATGAATTCGGCTCTGTAGGAAGCAGGGAGAGGTTTGACACGTGGGTTTGAGTATCACCATGGCTGAAGTTGCCAACCAGCAGGTGCAGTATAGTGTTGACTCTCCTGGCTCTAAGAGCAGAACAGCCCAGGAGGCCAGCTCACCATCAGTTCCCACTTGATTGCCTGTCACTGACTAGAAATGTCTGTCAACATCTCTCCTCTCTCACAAGATGTTTACAGTCTCCTGTACATCTACAGTTGGGAAGACAGTGAGATACTTTACATTGACTAGTATAAAATATATGGCCATGAATATGGTCTTAACTGAAATGCAGATTCCCAAATTGGTAACTTAAGGTTCTTATGTTACACCAAGAACCCTAAGGACTCTCACAGAACCAACATGCTCTCTCTGCTCTAATGGATGCCAGCCACCATGGCAGGAGGTTCCATGCAACTAGCATTGCCTCTAAAAAGTACTGGAGGCTTCTCAGCTCCCCCATCATGGTCCTTCTGAGCAGGATCTCCTCCCAGTCCCAGGCCTTGTTAATCCTCTGCCGTAACAAGCTAGACAAGAACCTCAGGAGAAGAGGGGCAGCATCCCACAACACCATATTAAGCAGTTTTCATAGAAACATGCCAAGAAACGGATCCACAAAAAGATGTGCAAATGACAGTGCTGTATCCTGCCCAAGAAATAGGGACTAGAGTTAACTGGAACCTGCAGCAAACCAGATGATGTCTAGTTAGAGCTAGTAGGCAGCCTTCTTCTATGACAAGGACTTTGAGCCTCACTCCTGTTAGGACCTAAGTAGCCCCAGGAAACTTCCCCTTCCATTGTCCTGTCTCCTGTCCCCTCTCCCAAACCCAGCCTCTGTAATCTTAAGCCAAAATTTGATCTTGGCCAAGATTTTTCTAGAGTTCCTTAAACAGAGCCACAGTCAATGATCTGGGAAATAAAATACATGGGACTCTTCCGTAAGCTCTCACAATGACTCTCCAAGAGGCACAGACGGGCCCAATGATCCTTGATGACAGGGATAAGGCAGAATGAAGATTCTAGGTCACTCAGAAACTTATTCCTTCTTTAAAAAAAAAAAAAAAAACACTGACAGGCTGCCCCCCATTCCAAGCACAGTGCATGAGGTAGACTCCACCCCAAGGGATTTACATCTTAGTTGAGGGTGGTGGTGTCGCACAGTAGATTAAGAGGTAGCTTACCCCCAGCAACAGCATCACTAAGAGGATAGCTGCTGACCTGCTCTGGGCTTCCACAGAGCTCCATTCAGACAAATGGATATAATACCCCATTAACGGTTGGCAAAAGTCTGTCGGTAGAAAGAACAGTTTCTGTGTCTACAGCAGGTAAAGCAGAGCCTTTCCCAAAGCCCATACAGAAGTACAGGGAGGCCCCATGCTCTGAGAAGAGACATAGATGAGGGAGCCTGACTCAAAGGCAGCAAGCAGGCCTAGTTCACACATCCACTTTTCTACTTAAAGGCAGAGTGATCCTGACAAAGGGCCATGCTATTTTCTTAGGCTTGGTTATCTCACTGATGAAATAGATGAGACCTGCTTTATAAACGTTACTGTTATAAAATAACTCAAGTCCTTTCTTATGGCACCTAGGGAGAAAAGGGTTGCAGAGAAACTGGAGGAGGAAAGGAGGGAAAAAAATACAAACCATGAAAGAGGGCATAGGTCAAACACAAAGCTAAGAAGTAATAACAAGCAGATCCACATGGAGCTTAGTCCAGTTCCTACTTTTCAGTAACTGGGTTTGGTCTCTTGGTGCAAAGTGCAAAGACTCTTTTAGCAAGTTTTCTACCAAGTTTTCAACTTTATCTTATTTTTTTAACATTTTTTAAAAAATAAAAATGGCCAGGCAGTGGTGGCTCATGCCTTTAATCCCAGCATTCAGGAGGCAGAGTCAAGAGGATCTCTATGAGTTTGAGGTCAGCCTAGTCTGTGAATTACAGAATAGCAAGGGCTACACAGAAAACCCTATCTTGAAAAGACAAACCAAAACCAAACAAACAAACAAGAAATGGTTCTCCATTGGTAGTCCTTAAGAGCCCCTTACAGGCGGTCCTTAAAACAACATGAGCCATGAGTCACTAGGTTTGATCCTCAGCATCTACAAGCCTTACTTTGCAGATGACTGCTCTGTTTTGTTAGTTTATTCATTTTAAACCAGTTTTACTATGTAGCCCAGGCTGGCCCTGAACTCTCTTCAGTCCCTTTGGGATTAAAGATGTATGCCACTCCACCCAGTAAATGTAGGAAGCTTAAATGATAAATACATGAAAAACCCGTACTTGGGCAAGAACCTGACATAGATGCTAACAGTGACCAGTATTAACTGTCACATAACTGCTGCTATGCCAGCATGAAACAAGAAGATGAAGGACATGACATAAACAAGAACCCCATGGAAGTGACTCCAGCTCTCTCCCAAGGGCAGAAGCTTCCTATAGCCACTGCTCTCTAAGCGTAAGCACAGATGCCCAATTTACTCTTTGCTCCAATACTTATTTCTGACATGAGTATTTATTATTAATCTATTCTTTCTAAAAAAGGATTAACATAATCTATAAAAAGCAAGCATTTTAGAATAGTTAAGAAATAATGTGTCCACATCTTCCATGAGAAGAGGACCCAATTGAAGAGGTCTCAGAGCCAATATCGCAGCACATAGGCCACAAGCCTACCTTTTCCTCCTCACTCAGGGGGTCTCCGAGTTCATCCTGAGAGAAATCAAGGAACGCCACAGAGCCGTCCATGGAGCACACCAGGATACCCAACCCATTAAGAGTCCTGAAACAGACAGCTGTCAGCAGCACAAGTGGACAATGGACCTCAAGTTGCCACATGAGGATGCTCAAAGAATCCTCTGATGGATGCTAGAAACCTAAGACTCCCTTCTGTGGCCTACGGATAGAGGCAGCAAAGAGGGGCAATAATCACAGCCTTTGGTGCCCTTTAGGGCTAGGTACCAGCGTAGAGAATCTCAATTTCTGTTTTCTTCTATAAACCTACAGAATGCCCAGTTTGTCCAAGCAGACATTTCCCTGTACCAAACCCTACTTGTGGTGACACTCTCACAGGAGCAAGGCAGAGATACCGCTACCTGAGTAGAGTGCAAACTGCACCTTGGGGGCTGCACTGCCAGAGGAAGGTGACCAGGCTGTGTGGCTGTAAAGTAGTCAAGAGGTCTCAAGTTGGAGTAGCCAATGCACTGTAGTAAGAATCCATCTTACCAGGAAATATCCATGATGGACTTGTCAAACAGCTCATGGATGACAACCAGAGGCCGTTTCAAACATGTGAGCTACAGGAAGAAAAAAGTTAAAATTAATGAAATCACTGAGAACCAGCCTGTGCACTCAGTTTAACCATCTATATGAGCCCAGGAGTTTTGGTGACCTCCACTAACATACATGGCATAGTCAATTCAATCGAGATACAACTGCCAAAACCACAACCTGGGGATACCAAGGCCTGACAGAAATTCACACTGAAGAAGCTACAGTCTGCAGGCAGGGGACAGCTCTGTATTCATTCAATTCAGCAATTCAGCAATAACAAAAGCAGAGCCCTACCAAGCAGGATGAGATGGTCTCAGAAAACCCAGCTCACCTTCTCTGGGCACTGAGTTCCAGTCCACATTACTCAAGGCTCCTCAGATAGTTACAAGTCACTCAGGCTCACTCCTGTGTGTCAGATAGCTCCCAAACACACACAGTATAAACTCTCCTTAGTCCATACACAAACTGTTCAACTCTAATGAAAGGGTGACTCAGCAAGAGTCAACAGCACTTTGCTGCTCTTCCAGAGGGCCTGAGTTCAGTTCTAGCATCCACATCAGGCAGTTCACAACCACCTCTAACTCCAGCTCCCAGGAGATCCAACACCTTCTTCTGGCATGGCGTGTTCACAGTTGCTTGTGTATGTGCACACACAAACACACACATACAGATACACACATAAAAAGGGGGAAGGGGTCTGGAGAAATGGCTCAGTGGTTAAGAGCAATTAATGTCTTACAGCACCCACATGGAAACTAACAACTATAATTTCAGTTCCAGGAAATAGACACCTCTTCTGGACTCCACAGGCAACTAGTCACACACATGGTTCACACACACACGTACATACATGTATTGAAAAAACTCATATACATAAAATAAAAATAATTTTTTAAACTGATGAACTTGTAAATATTTACTTTAGTCTTCAAAACAAAGCATGTCTGTGGATATCTTTATACTCCTCACACCATGAACATGTCACTGAATATCCTATGAAAATATTTAACAGATGATTCTATAATATTCAGCAGATACATGTTCACCAGTAAGTCATTTTAACATTATAACAAGCACCATCTCTCCTATCTAGTACCTGAACACTCTGAAGACAGGGGCAGAGCCAAGTCCCACAGATTTGGTGAGAATGCACTTATTCATATGATGGGGTCTCCCTTGTGCCATGGCCGATTACGGGAAGCTGACTTACTCTGCCTGCAGCTGTAGCCTGGAATGTGAGTACAGAGCAGACAGAGCCACCTGATACTCAAGGAAAAAACTAGACTGAACTAACTGGATCCTGCATTGAGTATCTTGGTCCACCGTAATTCTATTCCCAGAAAAGAACCACTTGGTTGGCATAATGTTGTTGCGCACTGTGTAAAGATTATCCTGTGTTATTCAGATGCCGGCTTCCATCTGGTTGCAATCTGGACATGGCACTGTAATGTGTATTCTAAGAATCTTTTGTCTCAAAGTTGTGTAAACATTGCTCCCCAATTATCTCTGACTAGTTAATAAAAAGCAGATCAGCCCATGACTGGGCAGAGGAGATAATAGGGCTGAACTTCTGATGCCAGCCAGGAGAAGGGAAGAAAGGGAGAAGAAAAGTTGTCACCATGAGGTGAAAAACCAGGAGCCACCATGAGAACACACAATGAGCAGAGAGAGCCAGATAAAATGTTTAAAATGCAAGTATCTTGGGGCTTCTGGCTGGAGAGTAGCTAGATTAGCTTAGAGGATTAGAATAGATGAATATCTGCTCAGTTCCTGTGCCGTAAAGCTTGTTGAATAAATCAAATTGTCTCTCTCCTATTGGGGAGCTAGCCAGGTTAGCCACTTTTAAGTTTGCACTAACACAGCTTGGTACATTTTCTCATGAAAATCTGGAGTACATACACCCACCTGATCTCACAAGGCAGCACCCTTAATAGCCTGGGTCGGGGGGAGGGGGTGACTCCAAAAAGAGCATGCCATGAACTGCTCACTGTGAGCAAAGACCCAGAGTGAGTGTGAAGAGAATGCAACCTAGGTCTCTTCCAGCAACATATTCTCTGTACAAATTATAATGCATGTAGCCAGAGGGTAACTTCGAAATACATAACCCCAAATATATTCTGCTTTTGAAGAAACCGTTTTAATTTTTATTTTAAACTCGTGTGTGTGTGTGTGTGTGTGTGTGTGTGTCAGACTTTCACCATGCTGGCATGTACCTAGTGGCTAGGACCACAGGCTGCAATGCATGTGGAATTGTCTCAAGGTCATAGAACATCAGTCTCTGGTGATAAGAAATTTAACCTTTCAAAGCCCTAACTTGGAAAACTGTCACAGTTCACTCTCAATCCATCACTGAATATATGCTGAGAATCTGCACAGTGGACACCAAGTTAGGTCCAAAGAGGCTTAAGACATCACCTCCCCTCCAGCGCTACTATCTAGCAAGTCTAGCAAGGAGAACAAGACATACAGCCTTAACCATCGGTGTTATCTGAAGTTTCAAATGAACAAATAAATGCAGGTACCAACTAATTACATAAACAAGTCAACATAGGCAGGCCAGGATGGCAGGTGGAACTCACAAAAAAGACCTTGTCTCAACTAAAACAACCTTAATATCTGCACACAGGAAAACACACCAATAGTTCATGATATGTTCATAAAGTTAAATCCTACCCAACAATGGGGGAGATCACTGGTAAATACAACACACAAGATTTTTAAAACCCAACATGTTAAGTGAAAGAGAAATAACATAAAAAGAAAAGGATACCCAGAGCAACTGCTCTTACATTAAGTTCAAGAACAGGCCAGACTCATCAGTTAGAGAGGGTGCAGCTGCTTTCGTAAAGGCGGGAACAGGAAGTGTTCCAGGTGGCAGTGACACAGCACAAACACACATCAGACAATTCACTTCATCTGTGGTATATATAGACACAAAGGACTTCCTAGCAGAAAGCAATACAGCATGCCAGCTATGACACTGACAATTGAAGGAGATGGTCTAGGTGGGGTCAAGGTGCCATCTCTTGACCTGGCCCAGTCTCAGTGCTTCTTCCTAAACAGCAAGAAAGCCTGCATGCTTCTGAGAAAAAGCTGACCAGAGGCACAAGGTGAGGAATGCACTGTGCACTATCGCAACCAGTGGGTCTCTGTTTCCTTGAAGTCCTCCAGGCTGTCTTCCCGGCCCTTACCCTGCAACCAAAGCCCAGGCACTTACCCAGACAGAGAGTGAGCGGTCCTTGCTGCCAACAGCGCAGCAGCAGTATGGGCAGCTGGGCTTTGCAGAGCTCCCATTCTTCTGCTTCTTCTTGAAGATTTTTGGGTTGAATTTCTAAAGCCAAATAACCATCGTTAAAATAAGTAATTAAATACCAAGATGTCCTACAAATACAAGTACTTAAGTGTACTGGGTAGTTTTTGTCAACTTGACACAAACTAGAGTCTGCTGGGAAGAAGGAATCTCAATTGAGGAACTGCCTCCATCAGACTGGCCTTTAGATGTGTCTGTGGGGCGTTTTCTTGATTAATGATTGATGGGGGAGGGCCCAACCACATTCTGGGCAGGTGGTCCTGAGTTATATAAGAAACCCAGTAAGCACACTCCTTCATGGTTCCTGCCCTGACTTTGCTCAATGATGGACTATAATCAGGATGTGTAATCCAAATAAATCCTTCCTACCCAAGTTGTTTTTGGTCATGGTGTTTATTAGAGCAGCAGAAAGCAAACTAGAACACCAAGCATCAGAAACACCAAATCTCCGCCCACAAATAGAGGAGTCCATCAGACTCCAAGCTCGGCACTGAGCATACATGACTCAGTCTTGAAAAGTACAATGAGATACTTTGCTAACGATGCAAATGAAAGCTCACGGAGGTCAAAAAATAAATGCATAGAATGGTAAAGTGAAGACTGGAGACAGCATTACCCCACACTATTATTTATGAAGCCAGCAGACAGGTCAAGGGAATAAAAGTTACTGCCTGGCAGAGTCAGCCTTAGGACCTGAGGACAAGATGAGGTTGCTAGGGGCCTTCAGCCACCATAGCCTGCTCACTGCATCCTTGTTTTTCTTTAAATGAGTGTTTTGTCTGTATCTATGCTGCCGCACAACTTGCAGTGCCTGTGAGGGCCAGAAGATGGTGTTGGAGCCCCTAGGACTAGAGTAAACTGCACATAAGGGAAGCCAAAGAGACTGGCAGAAGGTTCTTTCTCCCCTGGCTCTATCTGTTTGTCTTACTGATGGACAATGACCTCCTTACTGTCTGCTGACATGGAAAGCTGATTCCCTGAGGTATCACACTGATGCTTTAACAAAGCCTGGCACATAAATGGATCAAGAGGGTAGAGTACCTCTACAAGTAGAGAAAGGGTAGCTCCTAAGAACCTGGTATCAGATGCACAGAGAGGTTTTCCCTCCAAAGGGCAGGCGGGAATGACCAGATACTGGACGAGACAGCAAGTGAATGTGTGTGCTCTGAGCTTAACCTTCTACTACCACTAGTTGTTAGGCTTGCAAAGTTTTGTGGGTCCTGATAAGGGGAGTGTTATTTTCTTACAGAGCAGTTGAGGACCACATAAAAAAGAGATATAGAACCACTGTACTAAATATGAATCAGTGATTTCAAAGATTTATCAAAAAGGCCCTAGTCTCAACAAAATTCAACATGGACTCCCAACACAAAACAATTTTAAAGAAGCAGTATTTTATTTTATTCCTAAAAAAAATTTAAGGTACAATGTATTACACTCATTTATGATCAATTTAAAAAACATGTAATTTAAAGCCCATTTCAATCAGGTTCTGAATGATCCTTCGCTATCATCAACCTAACCATCAATCTCTTATATTTGGTTATTCTACATTTAAAAAAAAAATCCAGATCCTAAGAGGTTCCTTTTAACGCCTTAATAGCCTGCCTTGAACAGTCTCAAGATATTCTAATTAAAGTCACGCAGTGTGGAGCCTATTCTCTCAAGTCTAAAAGATGAACAATGGCTCTCTGGATCCATGGGCTTAGCTATAACTTGGTGAAAGAGCACTTGCCTAACAGGAACAAAGCTCTGGGCTCTAACACCATAAAACAACAAAGACTGGATGCACACATCAGTACTCTCAGAATAGGCTGCTGCTGGGTGTAGGGAGAAGCACGCCATTCCAAAGGTACCCAGAATGCTCTTTGTTCACAGGAACTGGGCAAGGGAGCACCTATGGGCAGGCATCAAGGCTAGCACTAAGCTACAATATTCCTAACTAAGACTGATCCAAAAGACATTTACCATTTTAGAATTTAACAAATATAAAACAATCCTACATACATATTCCATTTTATAAAAAATAGTCCTAAAATATTTAAGCATGCTTAAGATGAAAGCTGCACCATAATGTGCTGGCTCTTAGAGCCCAGCACTCAGTCTCCATGAGAAAGTCTCAGGAAGATGCCTTTGGGAAGCTGACACTCCCTACACTCTAAAGACACATGTGGGTCACTGCAGACGGCTCCGGATAGCACTGATAGCTAGGATTTCTGAGGTGAGGGACACTCACCACTACAGTCACAGCTTTCCGGTGACCCACGAAGTCCATGTTGGTCTTCCAGCCCTCTCGTTCGATGATCTGAGCAGTGGGGCCAGAATTATTCATGGCATGGGCAGATACCAGGTAATGGCCATCAGGCGACCAACTAAGCCGGAGCACATGCGTCGTTCCTCCACACTGTAAATAAAATTTAAACTTGAAAGGAGTTCAAGAAAACTCTTACCTCAAGAATAAATCGAACTGTGATTTACAAATGTACGTTCACGGAATACACCATACTTCTGCCTGAACGCTCCAGGTAGCACACCAGAAAAAGCGTTCTGTGAAATGAGTATAGCAACTGTGACATCATCCACTCCGCTTAACCACATGACTGAACATAAAACACCAGAAGACAGAATCTGCAAAGACCATTCCCTTAGACCACCAGCTCTGCATGGGCCAAATCTATCTGCTTCTATACAGGACCTGTGAGCCCCAGCTGAGAGTATCTACAAAGCATCCTCAAAAAAAAAAAAAAAAAAAAAAAATAGCTACAATAAAAAATTTAAAAAAAAAGTGCTAGACACCCACCCACAAGCCAAACATGTGCCTGTAGCACAGTAGGTGTCATTAATGTGCTACCCACTCCCTTGAATTGTTTGTCTCTACACTTTTAACTGGTGGACACCTATGAAGAAGAGGTTTATTTAGTCCTAATATACTATAAAGAAGCAAAGCAGAAAGGCACTA
>CM052713.1:49835-90527 GCA_028551405.1 Uromys caudimaculatus
AAGGAAGGAAGGAAAGGAGTCCAAAGCCAAACTCAAGATCAGCTTGGGTCAGCCTTCAAGACCAGGGTTAAGATCTTATTTCATGGTCCCAGAGTAGCAGAGCAAGACCCAGTGCTATGGGAGCACCTCCTCACCCCTCTGTGCGGGAGGGCCTCAGGGCCCTCCTACAGCCAGTCTACGAACCCAGCTCACAGAAGCCCTATGCCTGGCAGGCAAGGCCTCTACATAGATGTGATAATGTGATAGCCACATCCCCTACACCAGACAACTGTGGGCAGAAACGGTAGGGGAAGTAAGGTAAAATCTGGCCTTAGTCCTAGACCTAGCCCAGCAGCTGGTGTTGATCTGGGAGAGCTGAATACATGATTTTAAGCTTCATACTGCAACTGACCATGGCCAGTAAGCAAACACTTAACTGTCTCTGAAAATATCCACTCCTGTGTCCCATGTTTTTCAAAGCCTTCTGACATAACCCCCTAACCTAGGCTGTCTCTGTAGTCTGGACACTACCTTCACCATATGTATAATTCACATGAATGTGTATATTTCCCCACTGGGCAATGAGTATCAAGGGGAGAGAGCACATTACAATCCATTTTTTATCTGTCTATACCCAGTATTACTTTATATAACAAAAGATACTTAACAGATATCTAATCAATGACAGTCAACTCAGATTCCATATGAAATCAGAACACAAGTAGATAGTAAAATACTGCAGAAACTACTGCAGTCTGATCTCCCTCCATGTTGTATAAACTATATTCTTCCTAACAGAGAGGTCAGCTGGCCTACGGCGGGACTGTCAATAAACAAAGCAAAAGCACAGCCAATAACCTAAGAGAGCCTCTTCTACATGGCCATTCCACAAGGCAACTGGTGGAAACTCCCCACGGTAAGAAAGCAGTCCACCCTGCGTCAGGCACATAATGCTACAGGGACAACTCATAGCTTTTCTCTAGCTTTAATATCTGTCACTACATACTCTAACAAAACAGGAAATGGCACCAAGAATTAACCAATGGGATCAAGAAGCTTCTGCAAAGTAAACTATCAGCACAATAAAAGACAGCCTACAGAATGGAAGCCTTTGCCACCTGTTAGTCAAACAGGATAATAATATCCAGAGTATATAAAGAACTGCAAATAGCTGCTGGAGAAGGGAAGTCAATTTTCTTGAGGAGTATAGCCACTGGTACCCAGGAGCCAGTAAATAACCCAACACCCATGTACACGCAAAAACCCAAATTAAACTCAGATTTATTTAGAAAAGAAAAGAAAAAAGTCAAACAGTGGTAGAGAACACTTTAATCCCAGCACTCAGGAGGCAGAGGCAAGTGGATCTCTGAGTTCCAGGCCAGCCTGATCTACAGACTGAGTTCCAGACAGCCAGGGTTACACAGAGAAACCCTGTCTTCAAAATAAAATAAATAAACAAATATAGATAGATAAATAGATAGATAGATAGATAGATAGATAGATAGATAGATAGATAAACAGCAAAAGAGGAAGAGAATGTTAGAAAGGTTTCCAGAGAAAAATAGGAGATACGTGAATACGAATAAAATAAACATGCATATAAAGCTGTCAAAGAATAAATTTAAACACTGTTTTTAAAAGGAAGTGAAAATTAAATAATTCCCCCCCATAAAAAAGTAAAACTGACAATAAATGGGCTAACAAAATGAAAAACCTCAAAAGAACACTTTTATATACTTTTAAAAGTGTCTGCTATCGCCGGGCAGTGGTGGCGCACACCTTTAATCCCAGCACTTGGGAGGCAGAGGCAGGCAATTTCTGAGTTCGAGGCCAGCCTGGTCTACAGAGTGAGTTCCAGGACAGCCAGGGCTACACAGAGAAACCCTGTCTCGAGAAACCAAACAAAAAAAAAAAAAAAAAGTGTCTGCTATCTTTATCCATGTGGAAAATGTAAATTAAAACTACTTTGAAATTCTTCCTCATCCCAGTCAGAATGTCAATCATCAGGATCAGAGGCCATAACACATGCTGGTAAGGATGTGGGGGAAGGAATGACGATAAGGGCACAAACAGTGCAGCCAGTATAGAAATCGGTACATTAAGAAATAGAACACTGTATGACCCACCCTCACCACTCCTGGGAATGTACCCAACTCTGTACCCTACCACAGAGATGCCTACACATCCATGTTTATTATAGCTGCATTACTTAATCTCCAGATGTCCATGAACAAAAACATGGATAATAAAAATATGGTATACTTACACAAAGAGAAACTTTATTCAGCCATACAGAAAAAGAAAATCAAATTAAGAAATTATCATGAAAATTGCTAGATCTAGAAATTATTATACTAACCAAGGTAATCTACACTCAGAAAATTCCACATGTTCTCTCTTGGCTTAGGGTGTGTGGGTGTGTGGGTGTGTGTGTAGGTCATGAAACTAGAAGACGAGAAAAGAACAGTTAAGGAAGTGCAGCACTCAACAAAGCATAAGCCATAGAAGTGGGAAGGAGGCTACAACAGAAGGGATACGAGGGAGGGAACGGAACTCAGGGTGAGGCACAAGGAAGATCAACAGCAATAACTCATGCTTCAAATGCTATAATGAGTCCTAAAAGACTGTATGCTAAGTAAAAATAGTAAGAATAAAAATATAATAACATATTTTTCATTTCAAAGCTGGACACTGAACACGTCATCAGAAGATTTTTATTACCTAAATCATAAAACTAAAGCTCAGGCCCCTAGACTGCACGCACCGCATGGCCTGCACCATAACCGACTCTCTCTCTGTTCAAGAAGTATAGCAGGGGTAGAGGCCAAGCTCTTTCCAGTTACCTCATCAAAAGGTTTGGTGATGCTAGTCTCTAGCTGCCAGTCCAGCGTCCGCCATACCTTCAAACTTCGATCATCAGCTTGAGAGGCAATGTATTTACCAACAGGGTCCCAAGTCAAACCTTTCACTAAGCCAGAATGACCTCTCAGAGTTGCAAGAATTTCTGTGAAGGAAAAAATAAAGGTAAAATATGAACAGGTAGCTATAAGAAAAAGAAAATAACCACCGCATAGGAATGTGAGTTGTGATGGCCGATTGAATGGACCTGAAGGGACCTAAGCAGTCTAACTTGACCAATCCCACCCCTAAATGCAAGCAGAAGAGCCCCATGTTTCACCTCTACCAAGGCAAAAGCAAACTGAAGAAATGGCTGCATCATGCAGGCCAGCATAAGCTAACACATGTGGGGGCCACACAGGACCCAGAGGAACAGTAACAAGGGTAGACGCTGGGGCCACAGCTGCCAATTCTGACCCCAAATCCTATCTGCATCAGGATCAGATAATTGTAACCTGGAAGGTCCCTCAGCAATTCTGATGTGGGCCTACTAGATAGCCCCCAGAGGCAGTAGGTCTATCTATCAGCTCAAGAAAGCCAACATTTAGGGTCTTAAAGTGAGTTATCTGGAAGTCAATGCTGAAGGCACAATGTGCCCAAGACACCTCATTCACATCTGCAGTCAATGCTATAACCATCTCTAAAAGTGTCCTTCCTAAGGCCAAAACAAGTGCCCCATATATGCTAGTAGTAGCTTCAGAAGGAATTATAATGACTTCAATCCACTCAATGGATGATGTGTTTTAGCTCGTGAGAAAACGGGCTCAAGAATCACGTAGAATGTGCAGATCCCTTTGTGGACCAGGCTGGCTTCAAACCCAGAGATCCACCTACCTCTGCCTCTTAATGCTGGGTTTAAAGGCGTATGCCACCACGCCCAGCTATGACAAATATTTTATTAGTTATTAACTGTAACACTATACCAAATTGCACAATCTCTCATAATTTTAAATTTGTAACAAGAAAAGCTACTCTCTTGCAAAACTGTGCTTGTGGTACCTCACATCTGCTGGATGGTTTCAGAGATGGCCCCTGACACTGAGCTGAGGCCAGAGCCCAAAGCCAGAAGGTACACCATGGTATATGTGGAGTACCAGCATCTCTCAGTGCCAACTGTCCACATGCCACCTTCATGAACTATGAAACACTCAAGCTAGTGCTCAGCTAGTTTTTCTTTAGCATAAACCTTAAACAAATATAATTGATAAGGAACAGCAAAACTGGGTTGCTGACAAGACACTCAAATCTTTAACCACTTAACTTTCTGTGACCAAGATTAAGAAGACAGACAACCCAATCCCCTTTCCCACCCTGATCCACATTGACTAGCAGTACTGTTGGCAACAGGCCTTTGCAATTGCTACACAGTAGGGGGAACCCCAGACCTGGGAACTTCACGGCATTCCAAATGACGACAGTGTTATCCACGCTGCATGAGGCTAGCCAGGCGTCGTGGGGAGACCATGCTACATCCATCACATCTGGAAGAAGACAGGGTATGATGATAAGACCTCTTACCTGGTGTGCACTTGGGTGATGGCGGGCACGCAGAAGCAGCCTTTTCTGTAGGCCAGGTCAACTGACCCTGCAGCTTTTACTCATGAGTACACCTAGTCTTGAGACCCTAACAACTACTTTTGTTTTGTCATTTTCCAGTGAGCACTAAATTCCAAGCACTAAGTTGGCCATAGTGCCCCACGCTGTTTACAGACAAAGCAACTGAGGACACAGCCTGTGAGGAGAACTTCTAGGTCATGTGGCTTCAAGCTCACCTATTAGAACCATAACCTGGGGTTTCCTGCTTCTGCGGCCTGCCACCTTGTTCTTCAGTCCCTGCTGGGCCTCAGAACCCAGAATCTTGGGTGGTCCAGAACCTTCTCACAACTAGATGAGACAGACAGTCGAAAAGCACGCAGCAGAATACACAGGCAAATCAAGAGCATGACTGTCTAAGTGTCACAGAGGCCTGTCCCCACTACTAATCTTCCAGGGACATCCCATCTCTGAGAACCCCCACAAAAGCAAGCACCATTTGTTTCTTACTTTCCTTTCTCTCCTCTCCTTCCTTCCTTTCTGGTTTTTTGAGATAAGGTATCACATAGCTCAGGCTGGCCTAGATATACAGCCAAAGATGACATGACCTGATCATTCCTGATCATTCTGCCTCACCTCCCATGTGCTAGGAGTATGAGCTGCCATGACCAGCTTACTAACCCTCATCTGTTTGTGACTAAGTCTTATTACCTATTACATAGTATTTTTTTAAAATCCCCACCTTCCTAAGAATATTGTGACGATGAAGTGTGAGAAGCTACAGAAGAACACTACCAGGGATGTCAAGTCACTAACACCCATCAGCTGTGCTAGTGACAATAACCATTCTTGCCCTGGTGTAAGAAATGTAATTTCACATATTTTTCTAACACCAATACCTGGTACAGTTAATTGTTACCTAGTCTTTGCCCTGCAGGAACCTTTTTTAAGATAGAAGAAAAATATTCAAAGTTAAATTGCAACTTTTCCTAGATGCTTTTAGTGACAGCCTGCTGGATCTTCCTTTCCTTCACTGCACTGTGTTTGATAGCACATAACTCATATATACCAGCATGCTTCATTTCATATTCTGTCTAGGATATCTTCACAGTTTCCTTTGTCTTACTCTATATTCTACATGAAAACCATTCACTATTATAAATAGACCTAAATTAATACTGAACACTAAGTACCAGAGTTCTATTGTTTTGTTGAGATGGAGTCTTGCTTTGTAGCCCATGCTGGTCTTGAACTCAATATGCTGATAACAGATGTTTGTTACTGCCCATGGCTCTGTAGACTACTTTTCAAAGCCCTCTATGAGCTGGGCATAGTGGGTACAGCAAGACTAGGCTACCTATCAAGACCCTATCTCAGGGAAAAAAAGACTTCTGTGCCTTTACATTTCTACATACATTTACTTCAAAACTCCTTTATTAGCAATGAGGATTGTGAGCATTTTTCCTTCTAGTTTATTAGGCACAATTTTCAATATAAGCCTTAATTGGATTACTAGTAAAAGGAAATCTAAAGTAGTCTTTTAAGATTTGGATTTAGATTAATTTGCTCATGTTTTATGACTATCTACTGTGAAATCATTCTGAGCAGTAGATGTTAACATAACTAAACTCAGTGTCTACTTGACAAAGAAAACAAGACTTTAGAGTTCTGTAGGAATTGGCACATAAGCTCCAAAATGTATAATACCAAGTCTACAGCAGAAAAGATATAGTCAGGAGTCAGGCATGGTAGTGTATCCCCTTAATCCCAGCACTCAGGAGGCAGAAGCAGGCAGATCTCTGTGAGTTCAAGGAGAACCTGGTCTAGAAACTGATGTGGTCAAATATAACCCTGAAAATAGACATGATTTTCTTAGCAATTTCCAGACTCATGTTGCATATATTATCCATCAACACCAAGTGTAGAAGCTTAATAGACTGTTACTACCCATCATAAATTCTTCTATTCCTGCAAGCAAAGCTAGACCCAACGTCTGCTAACCTTGAAAATGACTAGAAAATGGCTAGAGAGCTGATAAATATTCACTTCTATCTTCTATCTTAATTATAGCATTTATCTCCTCTTTATTTGGGTGTATGTTGTATTTATTGAGGCTTTGGCTTAATGGTTGTTACGGGACATGTGAAGAGACTCCATTGATGAGTCCACGTAGTACACAAAGTCCTTCAATACAGTGCGGCCTTCTTCAGTGCTGTTTTACCCAAGCTTACAATGTATCAGACACCACAGACACTGTGAGTATTCACTTTCACAGTGTCTGTCCACTGGACAGTCTAACATCTGTGCCTGGCTTCTCAGGGAGTCCACACCTGTAACAACTTTCTCTAAGCTCCAGACTTGGAGTTTGTCTCTGAACTGTTACACCACTCCGTCCTCTCTGGCTAAGATCAGCATACTTGAGCTACCACCCCTAACCCTACTCTTTACGACATAATTTCTGGTTGTCATTATTCCCACTATCATTCTAGCAATTCTGAAAGGACAATCCCTCCAAAACGTGGGGATCTAGGTTGCTTCAACTCCTCAGTCCCCCTGGTTTCTGCCATAGTCATACCCACAGCCATGCTGAGAAATCTTCCAAAACAGATTACTGAAACACCCCTGATCTTGATTCCAGTCTTCCAGTTCCAATCAGCAATCCAGGTCATTCTCAACACATAAGAGCAGCGCAGGCTGCCTCCCAATGAGAATGCACTCCTACTAGTTTCCCCTGTCTTCCCCTGTCTTCACAGGTACCAACAAGTCAGCCCGCTTCAATCCAGCTCTAGCCTCTGCCTTTCTTGAGATCATTCAATATCACCAACAAGACTTAAAACTGTCAAGACCACCAGTGGCTCCCATGTCGGTAGATCCAAATCAATCCTCACTTAATCTAAATAAACAGTCTGCCTCACACACACACACACACACACATACACACACACACACACACACACACACACACACACACACACATATACAGAGAGAGAGAGGGAGGGAGGGAGGGAGGGAGGGAGGGAGAGAGAGAGGGGAGGGGGAGAGAGAGAGAGAGAGAGAGAGAGACCCTTTTTTCTTAGAGAGATTTTAAATTCTTTACCAGTAAACTTTAAGATCTGTTTACTTTCAGCAAAGTGGCAGGGTAGAAAAATAAACATCCACATCAGTAGTCTTCCTATATAACAATTACAAACATGTTAAGAAATAAATCAGAAAAACAATCCCATTCACAATTGCCACAAACATGCAACCAACAAAACCCCGATAACAAACCTTAGGATGGGAAAGACCTATACAATAAAAACTGTAAAACACTGAAAGAAAACACTGAAGATACTAGAGAATAGATTTCTTGTGCTTGTAGAAGAAAGGGTTTCTCCATGTAGACCTGGCTGTCCTGAAACTCACTCTGGGTGGCCTCTAACTCAAGAGACCTGCCTGCCTCTGCCTCCCAAGGGCTAGGATTAAAAGTGTGTACTACCATGCTCAGCTACCAATTTCATTCTTTGCAGAAACAGAATGACTATAAAATTCATATAAAAGTACAAAAGTCTGAAGGCCACCACTTTTTTAAATGAATTGAATTAGCATTCTACAAAGAGGCATTTGGATGACCTATATTATTAAATCATTCATGACTCCCATTATCCTGAAGAGTCATTTGAAATGTCCAAACTGATTCCTCCTGAATTTACACTTTTATGTTGCCATTGGGAAGATATTTTATATGTTACCTCATGTGATTTAGAAAAATACACAAAAATGTGAGTTTAGGTATTACCATTGTAACTCAGAAGTGAGTGTGAAACTTCCAGAGAAGCTCTTCCAGCCACCACACAGCAGACCTGGGTTTAGGATAGCACACCTTGTAATTCAGGGGGTTTAAAATATTGATTGGTTGGTTGGTTGATTGACTGACTAGTTGACTGACTGACTGATTGGTTGGTTGGTTGATTGATTCTAGTTACATGTGTGTGCCTAAGTGTATCTAGGTATACCACATGCATAAAGAAGCCTGCAGAGGTCAGAAGAGGGCATCAATCCCTTGAAGCTGGAGTTACAGACAGCTATGAGCCACTATGTGAGTGCTGGAAACTGAACCAGTGCCCCCTGGAAGAGCAGTAAACACTTTCAGTCACTGAACCATCTCTCCAGCCCTGCAATACAGGCTTTTTGATTAGTTGGTTTTGTAATTTTTTAAGCTTTATTCTGGAAGTGGTATATCCTTAATGATAAAGGAAAATGCATAATGAATGACTATGATGATGACTAAAAATGAATGTAACGTCTTTAGGCAGTCAGGGGACAGGCAATGGTTAGAGAAAAAAGAAGGAAGCTCAACCTGCATTTGAAACAACATAGGGTTAGCTAGTGTTTGTATGCACATTTGGGGATCTCAATGTGTTGCCCTCCTTTACAAAGAAAGGTTCACAGACACACAGGAATAAACACACACACACACACAGACCCCTCCTCTTATCCTCTCTTAGTCTCATCATTTCAAACCTTTACTTATTCTATCTCTTGTGTTCAGGACTCCTTCCAAATTCTCACCAGCATGTCCACAACCAAACTTTGAAACCTTTCTCCTTGCAAATAGACATCTCAGAATTCTGAAAGTAACATCCTTTCTGTTGTTCAGGATGGACATAGAACATAGAACTCTTTCCAAGTTCTGTGTAACATCATCTTCTCTAAACTCTGTGTATTTCAGAACTTGTATTAGATACACCAGGAACTTCTCCTTCTGTTAGCACCCAGGTCAGGGCTAGCATTGCCTCTCACTTAGATCAGCTTCCTTTTTCAAATCTCTCCAGTGCTGCCTTTTGTCTGATCATGAGAGGTTGCCACGGGCTTTAAATTCTCACTGTTCACTCAAATAAAAGCACTCAGTGGTCTCAAAGCCCCAAGCCTCTAAACTCCAACTTGTTCCCTCTACCCACCTGTGGCTCCCAGACTACACCAAGCACAGCTCATACTCCATGACCTCCCTCTACCCACCTGTGGCTTCCAGACTACACCAAGCACAGCTCATACTCCATGACTTCTGCTCCTGCTTCCTCACCTCTTTCCTCAGACGTCACCAAACTGGAAGATGCCCACAAAAGCGTTCTCCCTCTCCTCACTGCTTCCTAGCCTTGCCAATTACTTCCATGGTTCCTTCCCTGGTGCTCGTCACATCTCTTACTACATAACTAGCTTCCTGTCCATCCTTTTTAGTTTTCTTCCTGTGTGACAATTAAATCTAGAACCATATACCACATAACCAGTGAGTTACATCCCTAGCCCTCTTTTTGAGACAGGGTCTCACTAAACTACCTAGAGTAGACTTCAAATTTGACCTTCCTGCCTTAGCCTCCTAAGAAGCCAATTACAGTTCTATGTTGCTAGGTCTAGCTAGATCTCTTCTTTTTATAAGCCCTCATTGAGGGAAGCACAGGGCCTGGAAGACAACATGTGATCAAAAAACTGTTACATGGATGAGTAATTAAGTTGAGAATAAAAAATAAATTGTATTTAGTTTATGAATTATGTATCTCTCAAAAAAGATTGTGAAGCCAAGCATAATGGCTCATGCCTATAATATCAATATTCAGGGAGCTATGGCAGGGGGATCGTGGACTTGAGCCCAGCCCTGGGGATACACCAAGTTCCACATCACCATGAGCTATGTGGCAAAAGTTTGCCTCATACTTAAAAGAAAGTTTGTGGTGATGATACTACTCAACTGTTTAGAGAGCTCAAGCAGGACTTAGGCCTAGGCAATCAGAGCAAGACTCGAGTTCTAAAGAGACAAAAAAGACAGCTGGAGTGTTAGTTCCAGGGCAGGGTGCTTGTCTAATATGCAAGACCCTGAGTCAGAGCCCAGCACTGTAAACGTTTCTTAAATAAGTCTGTACTTTAAGTCAGATGGCATGTATTTCTCAGTAATATTATTCCTAGGTATTCACAATCATTTTGTTATTGGTCATGAGGCTTCTTTTTTAATCATTAGATATTCTATTTGACTATTACTAATAAAGGATACATGCTTTCCTATGAGGCTAACTGAATGGCTTACTCAGTAGCTCTAAGTGCTTTCTTCAGTGCTTTGTTACTGATTTGCTTTTGCTGCATATGACACAATGCTTCACTTCTGTCTTTTCAGTATGTCTACTCTCTTCTGTATTCTATGTAACTGTACTGCTAAACCTTCGGAGAAACAAAATACACAGCTGAACTCATTCTATCCTTTCTCAGTATAAAAGAAAATTAAACTTAACTGTGAACTGTAATATCTGCATACTCACTGTCTTCTTTTGGGTTTCATTTTGTTGTTATTGTTGTTGTTGTTGTTATTGTTTTTAAATATGGTCTATGTAGCTTTGGCTGTTCTGAAACTCACTATGCTGGCTCCCAGAGAGTGCTGGGGTTAAAGGTGTGCACCACCACTACCTGGCTATGTATTCCCAAATGACCTCAAACTCACAATCCCCCCTGCTGCAGCTTCCTGAATGCTGGGAATAGGGATGTGTCACCAAACTCAGTTTGTCATTAGCCTTAAAGGTACAGGGTTCTGCCATGTTAAAGAAAAAAGTTCTCTGTGAGCATCAAGACTAGAGAGAGTCATTTAGAGAGTCATTTAGAGAGTAATGACTAATTAGCTAGTATTCTTGTTAGAATACCTAAGATGACTATGTAGCATAAATCATTTAAATCTACTAATAGGTTATAGAATGTATTCAAATTCTTTTGCATGGATCAAAATTAATCATTATGAGTTAACTTTTTGAATATTTTATTCTCTGGTATTGCTATTAATGTTTCTATTTTTTATTCAGGTTGCTTATATTTCCCTGTTATTTTCTATTAGGGTTTTGAAACCAAGGGTTCTATCTTGCTTTGAAAAATAAATATTTCTATGTTCTGTAGAATGTTTCTCAAAACTTGAAATATCAATAAATAATTTAGAGCTGAGACTACTGAGTGGTCTAATAATCCCAGAGACTTGGAAGACTAAGGCAGGAAGACAGTATGTTCAAGACTGGCCTGAATTTACATGCCCACCGTGGGAACCACTATGAGACCCTGTCTCAAAATCACAAGTAAAAAGGCTGGGGAATACAACATGAGGGAGTATGTCTGAGGCTGTAGGTCAGAGTCTACTGCAGGGGATCAGAACCAGGACCCATTTTGAAGCTCCCTGGTTTCCAACTTTCTCACCAAAGATTCCAACATTTCCCTTTCACATAAATTAAGAACTTGGAGTTTGTTTCTTGCTTTTGTTTTGTTTTTAGCTTAATGCTTAAATATTTTTTTAGATCATCACTTCTAATTCTCTCCCTTTTTTTTTTCTTTTCACCTCTAGTTAAATTTGTCAGATATACTTTTTTCACCTTTTGCTTTTCAAAGACACAGCTGCTTCTTACTCATCTATCTGCTTCTCACTAACACTTCTTCATGGACAGTTCTACACAGACCTGCTACCAGAACCAGTGAACAGAAGTATGAAGTCTGCCACTTGAAAGCATCCAACCAACTTACCTGGTAAGGGATTCCCAGGGGAGGTGGCACAGGAGAGAATCTCACATTACAGTTCAGCCCAAGTCTCAGGTTAAGGGTCCGTCCCATAACACTCCTCACTTGACACCCTACCTAATCTTAAACACCCTCTTAGATACTTGTGTCAAGCTCCAGTGAGGCCCAACTAGACTCCCTCTAAGCTGCCTATAAAAGTGAAAAGGGCAATTACACATGCTTGTTGTTATCAAACATCAACACAAGGTTCCCACTTTAGCTTTCTCAAGGAGGTTTTCACTAAGATTCTATCTTTGGTTCTTAAGAGATGAATTTAGGGGCTGGAGAGATGGCTCAGTGGTTAAGAGCACTGACTGCTCTTCCAGAGGTCCTGAGTTCAATTCCCAGCAACCACATGGTGGCTCACAACCATCTGTAATGGAAACTGATGCCCTCTTCTGGTGTGTCTGAAGACAGTGACAGTGTACTCACATATATAAAATAAATAAATCTTAAAAAAAAAAAAGAGATGAATTTAGCCTGCATAGTGATATACACCTTTAATCCCAGAACACTGGGAGCAGAGGCCAATAGAGTTCTGAGTCTGATGCCAACCTCAGACTGCATAGTAAGTTCCAGGACAGCCAGGCTACATAGGGAAGCCCTATCTCAAAAGAAAACAAAACAAAATAAAACAAAAACTTAATTTCTCCTTTTGGAGGCTGATGAGATGACTCAGTAGTTAGGAGCATACCCAGACAGCTCTCATACAGGACCCAAGTTCAGTTCCTAGTAATCACAACAGCAGCTGCCTGTAAGTCCAGATACAGAGGACCTGATACCCTCTCTGACACTTCCAAGAGCATCTGCACTCACACATACATACCCACACCAGATACAGAAGACCTGATGCCCTCTCTGACACTTCCAAGGGCATCTGCACTCACACATACATACCCACACGGACACATTTTATTTTATTTTATTTTATTTTACTTTATTTTATTTTATTTTATTTTATTTTATTTTATTTTATTTTATTTTGGGTTTTTTTGTTGTTTTTTGGTTTATTTGATTGGTTGATTAGGTGTTGTTTGTTTGGTTTGGTTTTGCTTTGGGGGACAGGGTCTCAATGTATAGCCTTGGCTAGCCTGGAATTCATTATGTGGACCAAGCTGGCCTTAAACTGAGAGATCTGCCTGCCTCTGCTTCCTGAGTACTAAGATTAAAAGCATGCACCACTTGCCTAGCTTGAACACATAATTTATAATGAAGTATCTTTTAGAGAGGGAGCAAGGCAGGCTGGAGAGATGGGTCAGCAGTTAAGAACACTGGCTGCAATTCCAAAGAACTCCAGTTCAATTTCCAGTACATACATTGTGGCTAACAATCACCTCAGACACCGCCAGCTCCAACGGAATCAACATTCCTCTCTGGCCTCCACAGGCACCATGCACACGTAGTACACAGACACATACCAAAAACATTCACACACACAACAATATAAAGATAATCTCCAAAAATATTTTTAAGAAATTAGTTTATTCACTTAAAATTAAAAGACTCTGCTGAGCCGGGCAGTGGTGGCGCACGCCTTTAATCCCAGCACTTGGGAGGCAGAGGCAGGCGGATTTCTGAGTTCGAGGCCAGCCTGGTCTACAGAGTAAGTTCCAGGACAGCCAGGGCTACACAGAGAAAAAAAAAAGAATCTGCTGAGCATATACTACTAGTGAATTATAACCTATCCCTATGGCCTTGTATTCTCCTAGAGTTCCAGGCTCAATCCTAATGGGTTTCTGTTGTTCTTGTTTTATTTTTTTAAGGAGTTTCTTCCCTGCTGCACCACAGCCTTCTCCAAAGTCTTAACTGTATACATGGATCATGGTATTTGGTAACTAAAGTGAATAGGCTTTATACAGATCAGTCATCTTCCTCTTCAGCTTAGATCTGTAAAATGTAACTCTTTCCAAACTAAGCCTATTTGAACTACTTTATAAACATAGTCAGGGTCAAATAAGAAAGTTTCCAATAGGCCCAGTGAGATGGCTAAGTGGGTAAAGATGTCGGCTACCAAGCCTGGCAACCTAACTATGATCCTCAGAACCCTGTCCGCTCACCTCTACTTGTTCATGCTCACACACACAAACAAATTAATTTATGTATGATATGTATGTAGATATGTATGTAAGAAGAACAAAAGGAAGGAAGGGAGGGAAGGAGGGAGGGAGGGAGGGAAGGAGGGAGGGAGGGAGGGAGGGAGGGAGGGAGGGAGGGAGGGAGGGAGGGAAACTTTCCAGTGGGACCTACAGGCTTGTTTCTCAGGAGTAAATAGAATGTGTTTATGGACTTAGTGATCTAAGAATGAAAGTACTCCTGCAGAATAAGCAACAGAAGGCTGGGAGCTCCATGCTAAACACATACACTTACATGTTTTGAGAGTGTGTTGGTAACTGAATGCAGGTGAAGGCAGGTGGTGGACCCAGTGACTGCATAAACCTTCAAGGACACGTGGTGATAGGGAAATTCCAGGTAGTACTTTTAAGGACCAAACAGTAGCAAAGGTACACAGAGGTGCTAATGATTATCTAAGGCAACCAAAAGGGATCCACTCACCCAAACAAGTAGCCCACTTACCGCCTGAGTGACTCCGGAGGATGGAGACACACCGCCACTGCTCCACATTGGCAAGCTTACCACTGGAGCCAAACACAGTGCTGGGCCCAATGTACCTGTGTAAAAGAGGCACAAGATATGCACTCATGGAACGTTCCAGATACTGTTCAGAGATGCTCCCTGTAGCACACCTTATCATAGCAAACAGAAAAAGCAAAACCAGACAGCAGCTAAAAGCACCAGGTTGTTAAACAGAAGATGTGGCAGAGGCAGTAACTTATGACCAGTTCGTGCACTTGGGAAATACTACTCAGCCACCGCAAATCGTCAACAGGAAAATTTTCAAGACAAAGGGAGAGAAAAGCAGACCACAGGACCCCATCTGCAGTATGATACCATTTACATGACTTAAAAACTACAGACACTCAACACATGGAATAGAGCAAAGAAAAACACACCAGAAAAAAACAGAAACCTAACCATGGCTTTCTGTAGGTTGCAGGACTAGGAGTTACTTTTACATTTCTAAGTTGGATACTAAACATATTATTTGTGTTGGTTATTTAAAGTAGGATATCACAAATAAATATATAAGTAAGTAAATTTAAGCACCCAGGCATGTGATGCACACCGGGAATCTCAGCACTCAGGAGGTAGACAGCAGGATCAGAAGTTCAAGGTCATCCAAGGGTCTGGGCTACATGAGACCCCCATATTTTTTAATTTAAAAAAACAAAAAAAAACAAAAAAAAAAGGAGAATATCAAAAAAAAACAAAAAACAAAGGAGAATATCAACTGCATTTTTATTTGAAGGCAAGGTCTCACTCACTATATTACCCAGAATAATCTCAAACTCCTGGGTTCAAGTCAGTCCCTCCTGAATAGCTGGGTCCACAGGTAGGAGTCACTATGCCTGACTCAAAAAAAAAAGAACAATATTTTAAGTCCCTTTATAATGGATTCAATATTCCTGCTTTAAAAAGTAAGGAAGAAAAATACCAGGGTCCCAGGTACTGACTCTTTCCAGGTAGAGTTACATGGAAGAGGGCGCCATGTCCAGAGCCTCTGCAAACACCCTTTGCTCTTGAAAAGCTATACACTTACCCAGAGAGCTATGAGGCAGCCAAGTGGGCACAGAAGGCAGCATGACTCAGCTCTCAAAGCTATGGCCACAGTTACTCTGGCTGAACAACGATGCCAGGTCTGGGACACAGTGTGGCCCAGAGTCACATGGAAAGCTTATTGTGGGACACATACCCATTATGCTCAAGGGTAAAGACAACATTCCCACAGATGATCCTCAGTTTACTGCAAGGCAAGGCTGCCACAAAGTGAGGCAAGGAAGGTGGGCTCTGGACTCCCGGCCCTGATTCAGATCTTAATCATTTTGTATGTGAGGGTTCCATTGAAATTTTATTTGAATAACAAACAAAAGAAGCCACAATGTCAGTGGCTGTAAGGATTAACCCTTCCTTCTCAGCTAAATCCTGTGTTCCTACAAGAGAGTAGCTGACCTGGTCAGCAGGCAGTCACTTGTCAGGCTTCATCCACTTCTGACCTATGGCAACTTCTTGCTACTTATGAAGTTAGGACTTCTATGCCAGGGTGGGAAAGGTTGACTTTGATAAAGACCAGCAAAGAAGCTTCTAAAAATTAAATGTGAAAAAGGAAAATGATGCTTACGTAGCCCGCTTCCACACCATAATCAGTTTGTCATCTCCCCCAGAAGCTAAATACATCCCACTGTTTGACCACCGCACACAGTTCACACATGCTGGGAAGAAAAAAAAATAAGGTGATGAAAATCCAATAGGCATGCCCATTTGCATTATGCAGAATCTGGCAAGAAGTAAAAGGCTTATAAAACTACCTAATCTATTTAAAGCATTTACGATGTAAGAGTCCCAGAGGAACAATTCGGTTAAACACTAATCTTGTGCTATAACAAATGACCAGAATAGTCTAAAGGGGAATATGCATAATCTGAGAATTGTGCTGAGTGAGACAACAGGAAGTTTATTCCTATGAACAGCGATAAATTTCATTATTTACAAAAGGTTGTCTATGGATGAGATGAATTTCAATAGGGATTATTCTCAAAATGAAACATGTACTAGAAAGGCCAGGATGTCTTTTGCAGAACTTTCCAAGAAGTTGCTGGGTAGAACACATAGCTCTGAATAACCTCGATCACCCTTTTAAATTTAGATTTCCAAAACTCATCAGCATAGACAGATTCTATGTGTAGTTAAGCTTAGTCCAACAGAAATCCCCCCCCACCCCCACCCCCAGCTTCTGCTAGGTTGCAGCCTCCAGGAGCACACACAGCTCAGTCTTGGGAGATATGAAATGTGATGGACCCTAACAACACTGAAGTTGATGCATGGCCCATGAGCAACTTATGCTCTAGACCCAGTGACACTGAGAGGCTTGTAAGAACACACAAAGCAGAGGAAGGGACTAATACCAAATACCAGTAACTGCCAATGGTCACTAAGGCATTACATACAACAGGGAAGGAAAACATGAAACTGTTCCACATTCTAAAGGGTCCTGGCAGAGAGACTCTTACTGACACAGCACCAATCCGAGACACCTGGTGAGCTGTCTCTTATGTACCCTTCCCCAGAACCCTACTGTGTCCAGGTCACTGGTCCCAAAGCCCCATGGAATCAGGCAGTAACGACTCATGAGCAGGAAATCACCAGAGGTACCTGCAGACTGTCCAAAGATGGTTCTGTGGGCGGGCCGAGTCTTCTGCCGAATAACTCACCCAGGTGTGCAGCCAACATCTGTGCCTTCAGACAGCAGGCCGAGGGGAGTTAACGCCGCACGGGGCCTTATCTTTCTAATTACAAACACATGTGCTAACCTTGGGCACTCTGCCAACAAGCAAAGCCTGCAAAGGGCCACTCTGTAATACCTAAGTGATTGTCCATCTGGCAAAGCATCTTGGGAATATTTTCATCCTTCTCGTCATCCTCCTGGAGGACTGGAGACATATTCCAGATCACAACCTTCCCAGAATCCTGCCCTGGAATGAAGGAGCAAGAAAAGCTCAATATGCAAGAAGTGGAAACTTGATTTTGATAACAGTAACTATAGAAAATGCTCATTTAGTTTCTATAAATCATACTTGACTAGATCTAAGCAGACCTATCTTGAATTATTAATGTAAATGACACAAAAGGTGAGGGAAAAAAATAACAGGGACCCAAAAGAGAGTGAATTTAATAGTAGCTGAGGCCAGCCAGTCTTTATAAAAAGAATACTGACTGAACTACAGATTAGGAAGAGACAGAGCTTCTGTCTGGCCTCTGAGGTCCTCACTCCTATCCAGAACACAGACTCCTCATCTACAAAACACAGAGGAAGGAAAGTCACTGCCAGGCCCCTTCAGGTCTGCATGTGCACTGAGGAAAAGGAGAAAAGTGCAGTCCCTACCAGGGTTTCCCTCCCCTTCAAGGTGCTGCCTGGATCCGGTGGCTGTTTCCAGAATTGACTGGACGCTTTGAGACCCAAATTTGAAATGTGCCCTGAACACAGGAAAAAGGGCTCATTACCTTCTTATCTGCCCTTTGCAGTCACCTATAGATGAAGATCAACCAAAAGAGGGAATTTAGGAGGGTCAGAAGTTGATGCCAGCTGTACTGAAAAGTCTATCTATACATTTTACTAATGATTTTTGTTTGCTTGCTTGCTTTCCATCGCTATAGTTAATACAAGTCATGAAAAAAAAAATAATGAATGTCTGATATGGATGTTCCAGAGTAATGACAAAATGCTTTAAACCTCTCCTTCAGCCAATGTGTAAAGATATTTCCTAATTATCCCTCTTAGACCAGAGGAAGCAGCTTTTTCAACCACAACTGCCTTGCGCCTGTCTCTGTGCAAATTGCCTACTGTGAGCCCACCCTATAGCACCTGGAAGGTGGGGGAGGGGGTCTTGAGCAAATGCTACTTCTTACCACTATAAATAAAAGCTTGGTTTCCTAGCATTTAAAAAAAAAAAAAAAAAAAAAAAAGGTGTTTGTTGTCTTTCCAAACAGAGCTATGTTATCTCAGTACCACAGTAGATGCTGACTAAAGCATACTGGTAATACTATGGATGCTATTTTCAAATGCTCTGGACATTCTTATTTTCTCACTAACACAGTCAAATCCCTTTGTACAGAAAAACCGCAGTCTAGCCATCCATTCAAGTGAAAATACTGACAGAATCCTTGCCTCTCTAACTGGACTTTGTCAGGGGGGCAGAAGGGGGCCTCCTGCCGATTTATATTTAATAACCAGGAGTGTAGGGATGCAATTTCAGTCTAGCTTTACCTTAAAAAAAATGCTTTAATTAGAATAAGCCAGCTTCACAGCATTTATAAGGCCGTCCTACAGACCCCCCAAAATGTTCATCTTCAAGTAGGACTTCACTTTGCAGTCTAGGCTGCCTAGAATTTATATCTTCCTGTCTTCCAAGTGCTGAGATCACAGGTCCTATGCAACCATATCCAGTTCAAAAAAAAAAAGTCTATGATTTAACCTGTTCAAACTGTGCGCTTTAAACTGAGTCACAGTCATATTACAAAGCAATAAGTTGTCTCGTTACAGCTAACCATGGATCCAGAAGAAGCAGAGTACAGCAACAGAGAAGTGACATTCACTCTACAAACATACCTTGTCCTCCAGTAGCAAACTTGGTCCCATCAGGGTGAATATCAACTGAAAAAATCGGCTTCCCTGGAAACAAAAGAAAAACACATCTAGCTTGACTTTTATTCACTAGAAAACAATAAATTTTCATCTTTAAAATATTCATTACTCAAATAACATCTCTAAATTTACACCTAGGACAAAACACAGGCTGCAGATAAAATTACCTGTGAGTAAGAATGGGGAGTTCTAACAGCTTTAGTTAGTCAAAACTGCTAGACTCACCAAGCAACATTAAATAGCTGAAAACCCAACAGGAACTAAGTATGCCATCACTGAAAACAAGACTACAGGACTTCTGGCTATTTCCTGGGGACCTGAATATATAAAGGTGATAAACTGTCTGCAATAAAAGCTCAAGTCACAAGTTCCTGTGAAAGGACTCACATCTATACCTGATGACATCTCCCAGTGACATTGAGTCTGTACTTGGCTGACAGCTTGGAAAGAAGGACTCTCCATCCTTTCTGACTGGCTGCTGTCACAAGCAGGTCTAATGACTCATTACAGCCAAGGGCCCTCCCTTCTCTTGTTAAGATTTTGGTTCCTGAAAGTCTATACTACAATTCCCTCCAAGATAAAGTGCTCAATCTTAGAGGGAAGCTTGGAACGCTCAGAATGTTCTGAAGAGAGGTGAAACATTCCATACTCAGGGAAGTTCCTTAAAACTAGAAAGTAAACAACAAAATCCTCAAGAAATTCCTGAAACTGACCCAAGAGTGCCTAAGCAGTAAAGCCTGAGACTTTCAAACCAGCTGAGTTGCCTAGAAAAGGCATGCTGGAAGAGATACTCTCCAGTCGATCAAGCTGCCTTCAGGCTGTGTGGACACTCCAGGTTCCAGCTTTCAGGAGCTGTCACCCATGCCAGGGTGGGCTTTCGGAGATGCAGCTGTCTTTGAGTCATCCATACTCCTGCATGTGACCCCTCATGCATACTCCTGCAAGTAATCCAAAATCAAACCAAAAAAAAAAAAAAAAAAAAAAAAGCCCAATGGCTCACCAAATTGAACTTTGATGATCTTTGGTCAGCCATTGGTTCATATCTCCCCTGGAGTAGTATAGAAAGTCTACCCTCTCAGCATCCCCTGTCTGGATCTCTGTTAACATGTATACCCTAATAAATTTGATAATCAGTTCCTAAGGGTAAACGGTTAATGCAGGTTCTTAGAAACAACAAAGGGTCCCTTTGCACCCAGGCCTGGCTGAAGCAATTGGCTTGCAGGGCAGACCAAGTCAGGCAACGAAACCACAACCAGGTAGTCTGTGGTGGAAGGTAATCTAAGGACCTTCCGCCTAGTTGGTATCTGTCCATCTTCCTGGTCTGTTTCCAAGGCCAAAGGGACAAAAGCTGCAGGTGTCATATTAGTTGCTACTGAGTTCAAACTATATCATCAACCTGTGAGTGGCAGGTTAGATGTATGACAGTCAACTGAGCATCAGCAACTACTGCTGTAGACAAGGGACAAAAAGTCATCAGGTCTAGAATTTCACAAGTGATAAGGTGGGAGCCCCTGGTCTCCACCTGAGGGAGAGCTGTAAACCCTGCCAGGGACCCCATGCCAGTGTGGAAAATCCAATGCAGGTACCCAAAGGCAGTAATCAATATGGGTCCTTGGTGATGTGCCTTGGCATCATCTTCCAGAGTCTTATCTGTATGATCAAATCAAGCACAACAGGGAAATATCTTTTCATTCTAACTGGTCACTAGGTGGTAGTGGGAGAAACAACTGTGCAGACCACTATGGAACAGATGTGTCAAGTGCCTTTGGGAAGTTTGACAATCACTACATGTTCTATGGTCTCCTGTATTCCAAATTAACAAAAGCTAACCTGTCATCATACCGGCAGGTCCCCAAGTCCCTTCAGTGATCTCCAGGCTAATCAAGAGCCAACTCTACAGAAACTGGTCAAGTCTAGATAAGCAGCTGCTTCATGCCTCTCTGGAGCATATGTGTATATGTGTGTGCGCGTGCGTGCGTGCATTTGCATGCGCAAAACGATAAAAACTATCTTAGACATTGGACATATAGCAGACTCAGTCCTCATTTTCTCTGACATAGGTTATCCTTTTATTCCTAGGCTTCAAGAGATAAGCTCTGACACGGCTCACATTCTAGATAGCTCTGAAGGAACAGACCTGGTAGTGGGTACACTTAGAGATGGGACGTGAGAGAGCCTGCAAGTCTATCTTCCCCCAGATTCCAAACATAGCAGATCTCAATTAGTTTTGTCTTTGTCGTCAAGAAAAGAACCCTTGAACTGGCAAGACAGCTCACATAAGTGGTTTCCACCAAGCCTGACAACCAAAATTCAATCTCTAGAACTCACATGGTAGAAGAACCAACTCCTACAAGTTGTCCGCTGACCCCCACAGATACACTGTGGTACAGGAGAGCATGCATACAAACACACGTGTTAAAAAAAAAATTAAACAAAAAAAAAATTAAGAAAAAGAAAAGGATGCAGAAATTACACTGTAGCATAAAGGAAGGTACACCCTGAAAGCACAGTGAAGATGAGCAGAAGACTCTGCCTGGCACCTTCTCGTCGCTGCTTCCACTCAGGACCACACTGGCACGGCCATGCTCTCTTTGGGCATCACACTTACCCAAAGGCTAAAGTACAGAAGAGAAAGAACTCCAAGACAGTAGCTTTCTTGCCTACCCCATCCAAGAATAGTCCTCATAAAAAAGGTTTGAGAAACGAGAAAGAACATTTGGGGCTGTGAGCCCAGCCTCAAGTCATGCAGGTACTTGTTTCCAGCGGCTGTGTAAGTCAGCACTAAGCCAAGACAGTGAGTTCTGCCAGGTACCAAGGAACAGTGGCAAAATCGGCACCAATAAGTCCTGTGGTATTCAAGACAGAAGACTTCTCCCCAGTATAGTAAGGAGAGCAACAGCCACCTCTATTGGAAGGCTTTCTGGGGATGAAGAGCCAGGGCCATGCTAGGCACCTCATGAATGCTACCTAGCATCAAGCCTCAGTAGCAGAACATGCTTTTGCACATCTGATCTGCCTCTCAAACTCTGTATGGGGGCTCAGCCCAGGCATTTTCTAAATCTTATATTATTTCCAGGGATAAATACTTCCGACATTCTCACTTTACAATAGGAAGACACAAAGGCACACAGAAAGGTTCAGAAAGTTGTCCAGAGCCATGCAGCACCCAGCTCGAAAGCCTGAAGCTATTAATACTGTGGTGTGGTACCTAGCTAAGCAGCATAATCTACCATGGCTGTGAATAGGAAAGAAGCAAAGAAGGGTAGGAGAGTGGGCCAGAGTGTGAACGTGCCCTCATGACACAATGTGAGTCTTACACCTGCTATCCTGGACATTACTTCAGGCCTTTGGGCTACTTCAGCAGGCCCCAATAAAATACATCTCCTTAGGCCTACTGCTCCTATGTGCCGTCTTTGCCTTGAGTTGGGGCTGGCCTGTTACCTGCTTTAACCAACAAGTTCCTGTGCTAGGACAAACCTTACAAAGGTCGAGCATCTCGGCTTTTGCTGTCTGGAGAAATCTGGTTCCCAGTTCAACTACCATGCTTTGAAGAGGCCCCAGCTGTCCACAGGAAGAGGATTGTTAAGGATACACAACAGTGAGAATCAAGGCTCTGAGCACAGAAGCTGAGTTACTCTAGCTGCATGCTGCTGAAGCCATCCCAGCAGACTCAGTAAATCCGAGGTAACAGCAACCTGATGAGCTTGTCAACATGTGGAATCATAAGCAAAGGATAAAAATGACTGTTTTACGTCAATAAAGCTAGATCACATAAGGGATATCTAAAAATGACAATTCATCCACCTTTTGGCTTGAGATAACTTTTTAAAAAAGATAGGCATTTGTCAGTTTAACATTTTTTTTAAAAGCTCTATGTCTTGTGGTAGGTATCAGGCAAGAATAAATTTCTGTCCTCTAAGTCTGTGAAATGTCATACTGTAAACTGGCCTTCTTACAAAGCTTCAGAACACTTACTTCATGCCACAAATCATTCTTATTACCCAAGAAGTCAACTGCACAGAACCAGTCACAGCTCAAGTCCTCACACCATACATTTGAAGCATCCATCACCTAGAAACTTTCTCACCCAATCTAATTAATAAATATCTACAATGTGCTTAATTCAAAAGTACACATAGTATGATAGCATAGCCCTACCTATAGAGAGCTCCCAGAATTAAAGATAATCATACAAACCTAAGCAGAAAGATACAGCAATATACAGCTACAAAGTTAAAGAAAGAAAGGAAGGAAGGAAGGGAGGGAGGGAGGGAGGGAGGGAGGGAGGGAGGGAGGGAGGGAAGAAGATAGAAAGAAAGAACCTTCACCTAGCCTGAGGCTTCCTTCTAAAGTAACAACTGAATTAAGTAAGCTTCAAACGTTGAGGGCAAGTCAGTCAGATGGGTAGGGGTAAAATCAGCCAGAGGACACACAGCACTGAATCAAGAAGCATCATGATGTACTGCTGCAGAGTCCATGAGGTAAGCACGATCAGACGATGCTCCATCTAGGAGCTAAGAACCTCATTCGAAAGGAACACTTAAATGGTCAAATTCACATTCTGGCTTAACTGGTGCTGTGTGGGAAAAACGGGGGATCTTAAGGCTCCAAAGGAAGATAAAAATAAAGACTAGTAACATGTTTAGATTTTAATGTTGTCCTTTTTTGGACTGACTCTTCAGTCCTGCCTCTGATCTGCTACAACCTTGACTAATTGTTTAATTTTCGCAAACTCTAGTTTCCTAATCTGCATAAGTGGTGAGGACAAGCTTACCTTACACACACCTGCTCCTTATGGACAGATCAAGATACTGTAATATGGTGCTTCTAAAATACATCTACTTAAGTTAACACTTCTCAGAGCAGGATACACTTTTAGTGAAAGGTATGACTGGTTACCTGACACCACTCTTTCTTCCTGAGTGATACTTGATGCACAACAGTTTAGATGAAGTATGGGGTGGACCTACACAGCACTGCCAGTCAAGTGCTAGCTCCCAACTCCCTATCGCCTAGGCCTCTCAGCCCCAGGAAAGCTGTCACTTCAGCCCTTGTCAATAGGAAGGACCTTAACGAAGGGTTCATGAGTGAAGCTAAGCAAACGATCTTACCAGTTTGGCTAGCTAAAGAACTTTCCCTTTGGCACAGCAGGATAATGATAAATTCCCAACTACCTCTAACTTCAGGTCTTTGTATAGAGACCAAGACAAAAGATAAATCAGTATAAACCCTGAACTCTAGCAATGTTGGGCAGTATCTTTCCTTCAAATCAACCTGAACCAGAACACTTCTGTACACCCATCATGGGCCATTTCTTCTCCAAGACTTTGCTCTTCAGCCCACACAAGACCCCACTGACTAGCCCGGCATAGACCACATACCTTTCATTCGAGATTTTGGGAAGGGGAGGCAGATAGCTCTCTGTAAGTTTGAGGCCAGCTGGTGAGCAGTCATTTGACTGAACACACATGTAGCTCAGGAGGTGGAAGGCACTTTAACAAGTGCGATGCTCTGAGTTCAATCTCCAGTGCCAACAACAAATTTAATAAATCACTGAGCATACCTCCCAGCTCCTCACTTTATTCCACTGTTCTGTGTCTTTATGTCAGCCAATCCCATACTGTTTTGATTGCTACAGCTTTGTTTTATTTCCATCACAAAGTATGAGAGTGCTAACTTTATTTTTTTAAGGTCATTTTGGCTAAGAAATCCTTAGGGGCTAGAAGGTGGTGGAGCTCGCCTTTAATCCCAGCACTTGAGAGGCAGAGGCAGGCAGATCTCTGAGTTCAAGGCCAAAACAAAACAAAAAAAGAAAAAGAAAAGGTAAAAAAAAAAGGAAATCTTTAAAATTCTTTTACAACTTTTAGAAATAGCTTTTTCTCCTAGCAGAAAACACTCAAAGTTTTAATAAGAAATTAGACTAAAGTTGTTTTGGGTAGTTTTTTGTTTGGTTGATTGGGTTTTGTTTGCTTGTTTGTTTGTTTGTTTGTTTAACAGGGTCTCACTATGTAGCTTAGGTAGACCTGAAACTCTGTAGTCTGGCCTTGAACCGCAGAGCTCTGCCTGCTTCTGTGTCCTAGGTGCAAGAATTACAGATGCACCACCACTCCTGGCTTACCTTCACTTAATTCTAAATATATCAGTATTTATTGAGGCAAGCTCTATTGGGCAGTTCCCGAGGCAAAGTGCAAGGAGTGAAGGCCTTAAACCTACCCAACTCCAGTTCCTGGGACATTTGCAGCATGTTTTCAGTCTAATCTTCCCAGTAAGCTATTAGAATACAAACCCAGAGAGCGGGATATGATAATGTGAACCTATAATTCTGAGAAACTGATGGAGAACGAGCTGCATACTTTAAAGGTAGACTCCTTAAAACTCAGGAAGTAAAAAAGTCTAAGTTTCAGCAAGTCCCTGAAACTGAACAACTGAACAGATAAGAACTGCTGATTACATTGACACTCTCGGACCACTGAGCTACCTCCAAGTCCTGCCATGAGTGAGCTCCTGGGTCCCAGCTTTTGAGAGTTAACACTCACACTACCACAGGCTTCTGAAACCTCAGCAGTCTTTCAGTCATTCCTGCTCTGAATATGTAACCCTTCATCTATACCCTTTTAAGTAGCACCAATAAACTCGCTCATTTACCAAGGTGGACTTCAGTGGAACCTCCACTGTGATCTGTTGTTGATTCCTTAGCTGGGGTAAGTTGACATTTGTTCACTTCTCCGGGGAATAGTGTCAAAGAGCCACATGATAGAAGAGAACTGAATCCAACAAGTTGTCCTCTGACCTTCAATGTACCCCATGGTAAACACACATACACATTCTACACACAAAAATGTAATAAACATAAAACTAATATACAAAAACAACAAATTGTGCCTCATTAAAAATGTGTGTATGTGCATTAAGGGGTGAAGGAAAAGACATGAGAGAAGCATTTGAAAATGATCTAAGAGACTGATATCCAAAATGTACAGCGAAATCCTAAAAATAAACAAACAAAAAACTCAAAAAAAAAAAAAAAATAGACACAAGAAGGCTGGAAAGGTAGCTCAGTCCTTAAGAGCACAGGCTGCTCTTTCAGAAGACCCAGGTTCCATTCTGAGCCCCCGCATGGCAGCTCCCAACTGTCTATAACTCTAGTTGCAGGGGATGTGACACCTTCTGGTTTCTGTGGGCAGCAGGCACACACATGGTGCACAGACATACATGTAGGCAAACAACCATACACATAAAAATAAGAATTAAAACATTTGAGACAGAACAAAAAAATGGACAGATGCCTGAAGAGATGGTTCAGTGGTTAAGAGCACTTGCTGCTCTTTGAGAGAACTTGGATTCAATTCTCACCACCCCGGTCAGGCAACTCATAGTCACCTGTAAGTCCACCCCAGGAGGTCTTCATCCACACCCACCTCCCTTCATGCAGACTCATGCCAACACATAATTTAAAAACAAACTTTTTAAAAACTAAATAATAAACAGGACTTAAATACACATTTTTCCTATGAAGACATGAATAGCCAGGAAGCAATGAAAAGATTCTTTCTCTTCAATCCTGAAATCCAAATCATTTTAGTCAAATGAAGGTTACTAGCCAGCAAACTATAAAGTGACAAATATTGGCAAGAATGTGGAGAAAATGGAAACTTTGTTGGGATTTCAAAATGTAAAACATATTATCACCATGACATGAAAGTTTAAGGGCTAATTAGAAATAGAATATTATGATCCAGCAATTCTACTTCTGAGAACCTATCAAAATAAGCTGAAAACTGAGTCTTGAGAAAAAGCCAGCCTGAGTTATAAAGTAAGACTCTGTCTCAAAATACAAACAAAAGGGAGTGCTGGAGCAATGGCTCAGCAGTTAAGAGCACTGGCTGCTTTTCCAGAGGACTGGGTTTAGTTCCCAGCGCCCACTTGGTATCTGTAATTCCATCCTAGAGATTCCAATGCATGGGAATACAACGGCCTTAACCCCTCAGTCTGATTTAGAACCATTCAGCTCCATACATACCCACATAAAACCAACTGTAACTTATCAGGGTCATTACCACCTCTATCAGATATAATCATCTCTTGTCTAGATCACCATAACAGCTTCATGAGAGGCTCCCAGCTCCCACTTCCTCCTGTTGTGGTATAGCTATTTCCTCCTCACAAGGCCATCTGTGGCTCGTGCTCCACCTCCATTCTAGTTCATCATCAGTCTGCACCACTTCTCAAATTCATACTGGGCTACTCCCAATAGTGCCCCCAATAATCTTCCTATGTACAAAACTCTCAAGCAGGCAATTTCTGCAGCAACGTGTATGCTCAGGCTTTCCAAAGCATGTTTCATTTACAGTTGTCCTTCTCTATTCTAGGTGGTTACAGTAGCACATACATACATATGCATATATATATAATTTCCAGAAACATGGGAGGCAGGAGGATCTCTTGAATTTACAAAGTTCAAGACCAGCCTTGGTATAAGACCAAGACCTTGTCTCAAAACAAATGAAAACCCAATAAGCCCAAAGAAAATAACTGAGATTCTCCTATACCCATCTCCCCTAGTACTGCGTAGTCTCTGTCGGCTGTTCCTTCCACACTGACCTACCTGCTCTCTGTTGATGGCTCTTGCTCAGGATGTTGCTTTGCTCTCTGACCTTACCTGCAACGCTGCTGTCCTTGCCGTTTTCACACTACAGCATACTTGCTATCATCAAACTTGCCGGGCACATACTGGTGGCTTTCCATTCTTCTCCTAGCTATCACTTGCTAAGCATTACTCTGGAAGCTTTCCCCCTACACTACGTCTTTCCTGTGAACAAGATACCCACCTCCAGCCCTCTAGATGGATGGCTTCAGTCTAGGGAGCTGCTTAGTTTCGGAGTGTTTTTAGCTTTTAGCTCAGACCCTGGCACACAGCTAGCCCTTGGTATTTTTCAAATGGGTAGATTTATTATATTCTCTGCAGGATGGCCTTTGGAAAGTGTCATAGCCCTGAAGTCTGCTCCCAACAAAGATCTATCCTTGGTCCTCAAAGGAGACTTGCTGCCCCTTTTGTCTACCTCTCATTACGTGCTGTTTTCCAGGGCAACCTTCCTATAAGCTTAGTCTGTCTTATGTTGGTTAATACATCAGGTAGATATTAGTTTCTTTTTGTTGGGGGAGAGGTGTTCACCAGTTGCTTCCTACCTGTTCTATTTATTCTATTTCCCTTCTTAAAAATAGAAAACTACAGGCTGTACAGATGGCTCAGTGGTTAAGCCCACTGACTATTCTTCCAGAGTCCTGAGTTCAATTCCCAGCAACCACATGGTGGCTCACAACCATCTGTAATGGTATCTGATGCTGTCTTCTGGTATGTCTGAAGACAGCTACAATGTACTCATATAAAATAGTCTTTTAAAAAAAAAAAAAAAAATAGGGCCGGGCAGTGGTGGCACATGCCTTTAATCCCAGCACTCGGGAGGCAGAGGCAGACGGATTTCTGAGTTCGAGGCCAGCTTGGTCTACAGAGTGAGTTCCAGGACAGCCAGGGCTACACAGAGAAACCCTGTCTCAAAAAACAAAAAAAAAAAAATAGAAAACTACAAGAATATAACCCAGCTTCAGGGTTCTTAAACTGTGAGTTACAGCCCCATGTGTGAGAGCCACAAAAAATCAGCAACAATAAAGGGTTTCTGATGGCACAATGACTCAAAATCAACCCTGTAGTGGTTCTGCATGTTTCTGGCAGTTCCTGCCTGTGTTGCACTACACAACTTCACTGCAGTCTAGGTTCTAAACATACAACATGCACACTTTTCACTGCACATGCAATAGTGCAAAGTAGTACCACCTGAAACATCTCAGCTCACACTCAAGATTACTCAGTTATGAACCACAGTGCTTTTACTGTGCAGACAGTTTCCAGCTTATAGAAACATACTGGTTTGTACTATGTTGTATTAGAAGGTTTGACTTTAAAGTTGCTATTTGAGTTTCTAATTTCAGCTTCACACAAGAAACAGTTCAAGCAGTTTGGCTTGGCACTAATATAATATTTCCAACAATTCCTGAAATGTCCTTAAACATACTTCTGCACTATGTATTTTGCACTATGTATTTATAGAAAGTAGTTTTCTGCATTGGCAATTACAAAATCAAAACATCAACTCCAAAAAAAAATCTAAGATTCTTTACATCACACAATATCAACTATTCAGCTCATTCAATTCTTCATGTAAAAATAGCCATAACCATCTCATTAGTATGTAAATTCACTTGTCTTCAATAAATGGCAAAATTATTTATCATAAGATTGTTTGAAAATAAAATTATTATCAGTAAATGTTATATATACTTACATAGTCAAAATCACATCAAAAAAGATTTTGGGGTGTAAAGTAGTCAAAAGTGGAAAAGTTGCCAGGTGTGGTGGCACACACCTTTGATCCCAGCACTCAGGAGGCAGAGGCAGGCAGATCTCTGAGTTTGAGGGCAGCCTGGTCTGAAAGAACGAAAGAACGAAAAAACGAAAGAAAGAAAGAAAGAGAAAGAGAGAAGGGGAGGGAGGGAGAGGAAAGAAGGAGAGAGGGAGGGAGGGAAGAAAGAGAGGAGGAGGAAGAAGAGGAGAAGTTTCAAGAAGAAGGAGGAGGAGAAGTTTTAATCCTATGGGCTGGTAAGATGGTTCATATCTATCTTATACTTTCTACAGGCCTGAATTTGATCCTTGGTTCCCACAGGTGGCAGGAGAAAACTGTCTCTTAAAAAAGTTATCCCTGTGCCTGTAAGCCCTTGCTTTCTCAGCCCAACACACACACACACACACACACACACACACACACACACACAATTCATCAAATTTAAGAAGCCCTAAGGCAAAATGTTTTCTTATCACTGGAGTCTCGAAAATCTGATCTGTAAGAAGACAACAAACAAGAGGCAAGTCAGGGGTAGCAGTTACCCACCCACCAGGTACCCTCCTTCCAGGATCTAGTACACACGGGTTTTCACTCAGTCGTTAGTATGTTCCAGGCACCATTCTCTCTTTGGGAATAAGGCACTAGCAAAGACAAAGCCTCTGTCTTCAGGAGACCTTTCTGAAGGCAGACTCTAGTGGGATTCCAATTTTACTTTATTAAAGTATCTATTCTCACACATATAAGCCAGTAGGCAACAGTAACCACTGCAGGAGAAGGCATATAACCTAGATGGTCCAATCAGGCTAACAGGGAAGACTCAGGCCCAAGGCTGGAGTACAGGTCCCTCTCTCCTTTTCCTCCCAGAAAGCAGGGCTTTGATTCCCCCATGACCAGAGAATTCTCAAAAGCCAATTACCAGAAATTTCTCCAAGCAACTCAAATCAAATCTACTAGGTTGGAAGTTCCAAGGTACCAATCTCCAAGCATACTCCTTGTACCAAGTGTCACGTGATTTCTAAAAGCTGTCCTTCTGAAGAAGAGAATGGTCCTCAAGCTCTCCAGGAAGACAGAGGTGGTCAGAGAAATCCCAAGCTGGTCTAGGCATGATTACCACCTAATTTCCTTCATAGCTGGTAACATCTCGGAGAGGGTCGAAAACTCAGCTTCAGTTTCCATCAGCAAACTGCGCTGCTACAGATATTCTCTCCTGATGCAAGTTATATAGAATCTTAAGAGTGGTTCACTAGCTCACAGGACAAGTCCTGAAATAGGTCTTCTTCTGGGTATATTAATGTAATTTAGCAACTTAAAGAGCTGAAAACCTTCCATCTTCCTCTCTTGTCATCCTCAGTGTGAGCCTGTCTTTTGATTACAAACTGCCTGCCACATTCAGACCCAGTTTAGTCTTCAGAAGAAACTGGACTCAGAAGCCCCCAGCAAATACCTTGCTAGATAGAGGTAGTATTACATCGGCAGTAATTTAAAAACTCCTTGGCACTCATATGCAGACCAGGTTAGAAACGTTAGCACACGTGCCCCTACCAAGAGATTGCCTATAGTGGACAGAAAACCAAAGAAACCCTGGAACTCTGCTAGCAAAAAGGGCTGGCAACCAAGAGGATCAGCAGTCTCACCCAATCCTCTGGGTGCTGTTGCTGTTCTTGGCAAGAACAAAAAATGTGTTTGCCTCAATTTTTAGACCCCAAGTCTTAGTCCAGATCTTGTGTCATTTGCTAGGCATCTCTTAGTCTATAAACAAATACTAAAGTAATTAGGTTACACCAGCAATATCTGGGTAAACAAATCTGGGTCAATGCAGACACAGCACGTATCCCTTCTATGGATAACCACAAGACCCAAGATTGGGACGATAACACCAGGCCCTCCACTTGGCTTCACTGGTCAGAGCCAGGGACTACCCAAGTGTGCCTCCCAGCTGTATAACATGAATGAAAGTGTATGTTCAACCACTTATTAGATTAAAATTCTAAAATGAAAATTGTGTGTGTGTGTGTGTGTGTGTGTGTGTGTGTGTGTGTGTGTGTGTATGCACGCATACAAGATATATATGGGAAAGGATCTCAATCTATAGCCCAGGCTGGCCTCAAACTCACTGTAGTCCTTCTGCCTCTTGGGTTCTGAGTTTACAGTCATGGACCATCATGTACAGCTGATTGACTAAAATAAATGTTGGGGGGGGGGGGGAGCCTCAGTTGGTAAACTGACCTGAATTCTGTCTCTGGCACCTACATAAAAAGGCAGGTGTCACACCACACCAGTAATCCCAGCACTTGGGATGCAAAAGACAGGAGTGTCTTAAGGGATCGCTGGCCAGTCAGTCTAAACCCAAAGGATGAATTTCAGGCTCAGTAAGAAACAGTCTCAAAAAGGAAGAGGGCAACAGAAGAAACCTGACACATCTCTGGCACATATAACACAGACACAAACATAGAAATAATAAGCAAACAGACAAATATGTAAATGTCTAAAAGAATTCCACTAGGGACTCAGGAGATGGCTCAGGGAGTAAAGAGTATGCAACACAAGCATGAGAACATACTAATCCCAGCACCCACATAAAAACCCAACGATGTCCATTCCTCCTCCTCTAACTCCAGCTTGGGTGAGATGCACAAGAAGGGAATCTTTTCCTGACTGCCAGGGTACATCTGTCTCAGGGATGTGTGGAACGGAATGATGATAAAGCAGAGCACTTGGCATCCTCTCCTGTCCTTCAAATGTGTTAGACACACACGTACACACACTGAACATACACAAGGAAAACACCACTGCCCATCTCTCATCTTTCTCCAGCACACTTTTAAATAAACTCAAAAAATGACATAAATCTACACTTCCTGCTTGTAATGGCCAAGCCCCATTAGTTCTTCCTTTATCTAGAGTGCTTCCTCCTCTTTCTCATCTCTGCCACCCCTGACCTTTCCTCCCTGTCTTAGCACATCTTACCATGATCTGGAGACCACCTTCTAAGTCCTACAAGGACTTCCTAAAACACATTCTAGGTGTCCAAACCCCTCAGAAACTTCAATGCTCCCCTCCCAAAACCCAAAAAAGAAAGTTCAAGTCCCTCACAAGGGGCTCATGATTCCATCCATCCCCCACCACATTCTCCGAGTCTCCTTCCTCAGCTTACCTTATGCAGCATTCGCTGTGTCACCTGAATGCTTGGGCCTTTTGATCCTGACTGTCCACGAACACCGTCTCTGTTATTAACATTCTTTGCAGAGGCACGTCTACACTTGGAAATAAGCCCTTTTTAACTCAATCTTTCTGCCTCAGCCTCCCCAAGTACCACAACTATAGGTGTGTGCCACCACAACTAGCACCCAGTACATAACCTTACTCAGCAGTGAACTTATTTTGGTTGGTGCATGCCTTTAATCTCTGCAATTGAAAGACAGAGGCAGGAGGATCTCTTTGAGTTCCAGGCCAGCATGGTCTACTGGGAGAGTTCCAGGACAACCAGGGCTAGACAGTGAGATCTTGTCTCAAAAAATAAATAAGTAAAATATAGTCAACAAGATTACATCTCAAAACCATGTGTGGAAAGTGTATTGCACATAACATCAATATAAGTAATAGATACTAATTGTTATATTGTATCATACTTTAGGAGCAATCTTTTATATAGAGCACAAGATGTAGGAATATGTCTTCTCACATGATTTTACCAAAGCCTAAAATTAGTAAAACCCAAGAATCCTTAACTAGGAAATGAAGTTATCTTGAATTGAGTCTAAATCCACATCCAAGGCAAATTTCATTGCAAAATTACAATGTCAAGATTTTAAAACATGCTGATAACCGGAGACCAGAACATCTCAGCTGGAGGTGATCTGGGCTATCAACGGGCATCAGCAATGTCCAGATTTTTTGGCTGAGGTAAATGGACAGTTATGGTTGTAGGTACTGATGACATCCTAAGTAAGTATCACACACAATACACAGGACAGCCCCTAAAACAGATGTGGCTGAAAATGACAATCATGCTGGGGCTGAGAAATCTTATGTGAGAGGTTTCTCTAGCACTGGGCCAAAATATGAAGACCAAGAAACGCTTCTCTTTCTGCCTTGAACCTCTTCTAGCTGCCTACCCTGTCTAAATGGATCCCCTGTTCTCTTCTCCTCCCCTCTCTGAACTCTCAGACCCCAGGGTTCATGCTGCATAAGGAGACAGGAAATGCAACTGCTGAGTGAGAAAGCCAGGAAGTACAATCCCCTCCAGTGCAGTAGGGCTTCTATTTATTCATCCAAAGGAAACCAGCTACTACCATTCAGGGTCTGGCTAGGAAGCAACTCCCCAGTACTCACTACCATCTTTAAAGGTATGCTTAGTAGTGACAAGTAATAGCACTATCTCCAAGATAAAGGCAACACAGAGAAAGAGGTTACCTTTAGATTTAAGGGTTTTTGGGGTTTTTTTTGGGTTTTTTGGGGTTTTTTTGGTTTTTCGAGACAGGGTTTCTCTGTGTAGCCCTGGCTGTCCTGGAACTCACTCTGTAGACCAGGCTGGCCTTGAACTCAGAAATCCGCCTGCCTCTGCCTCCCAAGTGCTGGGATTAAAGGCGTGCGCCACCACTGCCCGGCTTTACCTTTAGATTTAAAAAAAAAAAAAGAAAGAAATTTGCTTAAGTCTCAACATCTTTTATCATGAATAATCATCACTTAGATTTTATTTTTCAAAAAAAGTCATACAATATGTTTTTATCCTATTATTTCCCCTCCTCATCACTTAGATTTCTAATGAACTTTCTGGCCGAACTTTAAAATCTCTGTTCTTAGATGAACTTCACAATCATACTGTGAAGTGCAGAGAGCACAGATCCAGACTATGGGCCAGCTTCCTTGTGAACCCCCCCCCCAATAAAAAATGTTTGGCTGTGAATAAAAAGCACACAGGGTCAAATTAAAAGAAAAAATGGAAAGGCCACGTGGATTTTTAAAAAGAGAAAACTGCATCTACTCGCCTTGTTTTACACGCGGACACACCAACTGTAGCTCCCTCTAGATGCAGTACAAAGTAGAAAGGAGGAAAGACCCTTCCCCTTTCAGCAGAGAGTGGCCACTTCCTAGTGCATCCTTTGGGTCCTTCCAGAGACTCAAATACTAACAGCTGGGGGGAAAGGATCTAGCTCTTCCTCGCTTGCTCGGCAGAGCAAACCAACTCCTGCAGCAGTTCTCGACAAAACTGGATGCCACCAGCTGCTTTGTACCAACCATCTCGACCAGGGAATCTGATTTTTGAAGTCATTATAATGTATCCAAAGTCGCTGTGCACCACTGGCCCGGATCTTAGTCATTCTGAAGCCCCGACCCTACATTAAACGTGGTTCTTTCGTGGTCCTCCGTAGGACCTGAGCCCGCGCCCTTCCCATTCCAGGATCGCAATAGTGGGGCACTGTCACAAGCTCCAGGCCTCAGAAAGGGCAGTACAGCCAGTGAGTATCTCATGCAAGATTCTAGATCTCCACCGAGCCACTGAAAGGCCACAAGGGGGATGTCGCCCCAGTTTCAGATTCACAACAACCATCTGAGCACATACTGGATTGGTGAAGCAGGGTGGCAGCACCAGGTCGGTGCCCAAGCCGCCTCACAGGAGTCAGGCATCCCAGACTAAGGGTGGGCGGCGCAGGACTCAGCGCCATTGCCTGGGGCGAAGGCGGACTTCGCTGCAACCAACCCAAAGCACGTGCCCGGGCTCGCCGGTGTCCCAGAGCCGGGGACAAAGTCTGCCCCTGCCCGTTCTGCAGCTCCAGCACCCGGCACCGGCGTATGGACAAGGCGGGCAGAACTTGAGCATCTCCAAAAGCCAACTCCAGACCCCACCCCGATGCAGACTCGGCCGCCCACGACTCCTGCGCGCACTCACCATTGTGGTTGACCCAGGTTGGCTTCAAGAGCTTCATTGTTCGGCCGCTGCCGGGCTGAAGCCAGAGCCGTGTCCCTCAGCACGCCTGGGCCATGGAGCCGCCGCCGCCGCTTCCTCCCGCGCCGCCCGCCCTCCGGCCGCCGCCCACCCTTGCCCTCAGCGCCGCCGCGCCATCGTCGGCCCGCGCCCCCAGCCGCCGCCACAGCCGCCTCCTGCGCTCGGCCACCGCTGCCGCCGCCACAGCCGCATCCCCTGCGCCGCTCCTCCTCCGGCGGCTCCGGGGCAACGCCGGAAGTCACGGCGCGCACCTGCCAAATCGCCCCGGCGGGAAACCGCTCCCTACGCGGACGGGGCCGCCTTGGTTCTTCGGTAGACAGGGGGGAGGGCGGGGATACTCCACTGGTACGGACGCGGTCGCTGGTGAGGCTCGGTGTGGGCAGACTGGCAAAGCCTTGAGATCCCGCCCGGCGATGCAGAGCCAGGGTGGTGTCCAGGTCTCTAGTTCAACCTCCGCGGCTCCGAGTCCAGCTTAGTAACTAGCTTCCGCCATCCATCAACTCGCGCTATTGGGCATCTCGCGAGTGCTAGCCCGGCCGGCGTCAGCATGCAGCTAGCGGCAGACCGCAGGGGCCCTGGGCTCGATTGCATGCATACAAGAGCTAGCCTGGTGGAGAAGGATAGGGGACCAGACAGGCGCGTTTATTGGAAGAGTGGGGCGTTTGCATAGACGTAAACACATAGGCCAGGCGGAGCAGAGAGCAGCAACACCGGCACTTGGACATGGGCTGCAGGAAAGAACCGCAGCAACCCACAAGAGGCGGAACGCCCGCAAAAGGGCGCTGCGAAGCCAGCCGCGCTTGCCCGGGGCGGGGCTGCGTCGGGGGCGGGGCCAGCTGCGGACCCGCCTCTCCGAATCCAGGACCGGAGAGTTCCGGGCAGAGGCCTGTCAGACCCTACCCGGTACCTCAGGTCGGACCGCCCAGGAGCGGGCTCCCGGAAGCTGCCCGCCTGCGGGTGGCGTGAAAGCTATGGCTACCGCTGTTATGCTGTGTGCTGCGCGGGCTCTGCGGCCTCGGAGCTGGTGAGTGCAGCCGCGGGTGGCAGAGTACACAGGGCGCGTGCGCGGGCTTTGCACCCTTGCTGCTCGTAAGCTCTCGCAGATTATTTCAGGGATGACTCTACCGCATCTGTTGCGGATGAAAATCCGAACTAGTAATGTACTCACTTGACAGACTACTTGCCTAAGTGTGAAGCCTAAGTCTGTGTCCTAGCGACACACACACACAATTGGGCGTGTTGACCTACTCCTGCAACCCCAGCACTAGGGAGGTTGAGGCTAGATCAGAAAGGCAAGGTCATCAACAGCTATATTCCACGTGTAAAATCCTGGCTATATTATACCTTTAAAAAGAAGAAGAAAAAAAAACCCTGCCGGAGCAAGAAAAGCTCTGCCCAGTGCGAAGTTTTAAAAAATCCTCACTTTGACCTTGCTGACCTAATACAAATGAACTAGGCAAGGTGAATCAGCTGAGGCAGGAGAATTGCCTCAAGTTCCAGGATAGCCTGAATTAGGGAGACTTTTGTCTGAAAAATGCAAAATAAATACTTACAATCATCCTCCAGGTTTTGGGAAGCCCTATAGTTAGTGTATGTGCCTTCTCGTTCCCCAAACCGGTCTTTATACATACCCTTCTCTCCTTCAGGATCTCTGGAACCTGCCAGGCACAGGTCAGACACACCCACCAGAGAGCTTCCTTGCTGTCCTTCTGGGAGCTCATCCCCATGAGGTAAAATTCAACATGACCCTTAGCTCTGGGGGTATGAGAAACACACATGTGTGCATATGACTAAAGAAAGCAAGATTGCCCAACCTTTGGTTAGCAGATTTCAGCCTATCAAACTAGTAGTTAAATTTAAGTGGATGCCACTGTCCTTTCAACAAGCACTGTACTATGATAGCGTATGTGTATTGCTACTTGAGTAGTTTAAATAATAGCAGCTAGATTTAAGGAGTCTTGTATGTTTCAAAGGGCATATCTTAACTTCCATATTTCCATGGGCCTTGCTCTTCCCTGCTCATTCAGATTCACTGAGTGGGAGGAAGGTTCAAAGACTAATAATAGTTGTTCTAGGAACTTTGGATGCTTTCTTGGGACTTGATTTAGTTTATTTTAATGCTAAAAGGTTTGCTTTAAGATTTTTTTTTTTATGTGTATGTGCCTGGCATATGTATACACATGTGTTTCGGGTACCCTCAAAGGCTAGTCAGGGGTTACAGATCTAGAGTTCCAGTGGGTTCTGGGAACCAAATTCCAGTCTTTAAGATCTGCAAGCACTCTTAACTGCTAAGCCATCTCTCCAGCTTCAGTTTTGATTACCCCTAATGCCACATTTCGCCTGGGAGGTATGTTCCTAAAAGTAAACCTAATAATTGCCAAAGCTTTAGGACATGGCTATTTTTTATTTTAATCATTTATTTAATGAATATGAGTACACTGTAGCTGTCCTCAGACACACCAGAAGAGGGCATCGGATCTCATTACATATGGTTGCAAGCCACCATGTGGTTGCTGGGAATTGAACTCAGGACCTCTGGAAGAGCAGTCAGTGTTCTTAACCTCTGAGCCATCTCTCTAGCCCAGCTATTTTTTTTAATGTGTTAATGTCTGCATGTATGGGCATGCATTGCCATGCCTGGTGCCCACAAAGGCCAGAAGAGGGTCCCAGATCCCTTAGAGCCGGAATTAATGATGGTTGTAAGCCACCACGTGAGTGCTGGGATCAAAACCCAGGTCCACTGCAAGAGCAACAAGTGTTCTTAACCACTGAGCCATCTCAACACCCCAGAAATTTATTTTTTTTTAAAAAAATCTGAAAAGTAAATAAAGATATGGCAGTCACTTTTACTGCCCTGTCTCTTTTAGTCTTGAAGTATTTTGTAAATCACAAATTCATTTAAAATGTAAATGAGCTTTTAATCCATTAGTTCAGCAAGTTCACTTCTCAGGGCACTTTTAAGATACACCTGAAACTCAGACTGACACTTCCAAGCTAAGAAGGTAGCTTGGTTTATTGGATCCTTGCCTAGCATGCACAAAGCCTTAAGTTAATCCCCAGCACCATAATACCAGGAGTGGAAGAAAATGACTACGAAGGAAGTCTGGAGGTACAGTAAGATCAGAGTTCAAGGACATCCTTGACTACGTAGCTAGTTCAAGGCAAGCCAGGACTATGTAAGAATCAAAAAAAAAAAAAGTTGGGCAGTGGTTACACACCCCTTTAATCTCAGCACTTGTGAGGCAGAGACAGTTTGAGGCCAGCCTGGTCTGTAGAGTGAGTTCAGGACAACCAGGGCTATACAGAAAAACCCTGTCTCAGAAATCCCCCCCCCCCAAAAAAGAAAGAAAGAAAGAAGGAATCAACACTTCCTCTTAATAAATACTTGTCCTTTTGTGCTGCTTCCTGGAATTGATAGTCCTCGTGAAGACACTGGACTAAGCTCATGGAGTTAGGACTATGTGGACAACTTTCTTGTAGCATATAGTACAAGTATGCGGCACTTTATTTAGCATCATATCTGTCCTGAGATTGAATGTTTATACCCACTAGAGCAGAACCTCTACGAAAGAAGAAGAAGGTAGACCCTAGAAAGGATCAAGCAGCAAAGGATCGCTTGAAAAAGAGGATCCGAAAACTGGAAAAAGCCACCCAAGAACTGATTCCTATTGAAGATTTTATTACCCCTGTGAGGTTCTTGGATAAATCAAGGTAAGGGTTCTCCTCTGGGAGACATCTTTAATGCAAAAGAATTCCCTCAAGGAGTTCTAATTGAAGTTCATGTCTGTGATGGGAACAGGAGAGTAGGTTTGACTTGGCCCTGGCCTGAGTCCTTTTCATCTTGCTTGTGCTTTTTGGGATTTGGAAGAAGATACTCAAGGGAGTTTAGATCAGCTTTGCTCCAAGGCTCATATTGTTCCTTTTCATGAGTGTTGACTGTGACTCATGACACAGACCCTGGCTCTGTAGCCCTCATCCTATCACCACAGTAGAAGACTCTCAGCCTCTTCTGCACATGTTCAGTTAGTGTGTGTTGCAGTTGTATTCTGTGTAAGAGTAGTAGCTCATGCTTTCTTTAAAAGTGCAGTTTATAAACCCGTACAAGTTGGGAAGCACTGGTGCTTTTCTGGTGTTCTAGGACTAAACCACTCTTGTCTCTAATTGGTGTTTGTCTCATTTTTCTTCTGTACCCCAGCTCACCAAAAGGAGGATTTGCCTGGGGCAGAAACAGTATAGTTCTCTCCAAGCAGGCTTCTGCTGGAGGAAAGCAGCTGCTGCCATGTTCTATGCTTTTTTTTTTTTTTTTAAATATGTAACTGTGTGTGTTGGGAGTATGTCCATATGAATGCAAGTACCCTTACAGGCAACAGATGCTCTATGGCTTGAGTTGTGAGCAGTTGTGAGCCACCTAATTCTGGTGCTGAGAAAGAAATTCTAGTCTCTAGGAACAGTAACCTCTGAGTCCTCTCTCCAGCCCTGACATTACATTCTTAATATATCCCCAAATTTACTATTTTCCTGAGCCCTGGTTATGCCTGGCAGTGCTGGTAGTAGGGCACTTAAGTCATGTGCAGTCACAAGGGTTCCTCTGCACAGGGTCAGTACTCTTTGGCCTCACATGTTTGGACTATGTGTTCACAGACAGCGGCCTCAGGAGGAGCATTCTTCTGAGGAGAGTGAGCGGAGAGCTCTTCTGCTGAAGAGGTGGGCACTGTATAAGCAGCAGGAGCATGAGATGGAGAGGGACGCCATCAAAGCCATGCTGGAAGCCCAGCAGGAAGCCCTGGAGGAGCTGAAACTTGAATCTACAGAGCTCTACACTGAGGCCATAAAGCGGGACACCAGCCTATTCCCCTTTGAGAAAGAAGGGCCACATTACACACCACCTATCTCTAACTACCTGGCCCCTGAAGGCAGGTACAATGATATCACCAAGGTGTACACACAAGTAGAATTCAAAAGATAGAACTGAAAACTGCTGTCCTCAGAATATGCTGGCCCCAGGAGTCTGGACTAGCAATCTGAAGTCTACTTTCCACAGATTCGTCATCCTAGGAACAAATAAAGGGTGATCAAAAGTATCTCTGTTGTTTATTTTAATCAGAATGAATTCACCCAAGTTTGAC
>CM052713.1:90627-125574 GCA_028551405.1 Uromys caudimaculatus
CAGCTGCAAAATTTCCTCTTGTGTTGTCAAGGTGAGGAGGGCCTTTCCAGAGTGGAACAAGTCAGAAACACATTAGTGAAATCTGCTCTGGCCTCCAGAAGAGGATGAGACGGGCCCAAGACTTGCATTTGCTACAATTAATCTGAAACAATTCCTGTAATCCCAGTGCTTGGAAGACTGAAGCAAAAAGACTGCCAGGAGTTTAAGGCTGTCCCCTAAGGTACAGTTTGAGACCCTGTCTCTGAAACAAAACCAAAACTCTGAACTAATGAATGTAGTATTCCACCATGACAAAATACTGTAGTGTGGGCATCTTACACAACAACAACAGGTTTTCTAGAACTCCCCACATTGAGATCTTAGCATGCTTGATTTGGTTTGCAGGTCCAGAGAGGTTGCTTATCAGTCTTTTTTTTCCCAGCTTATTGGCACATTCACGTTAGCATACAACAAACCTTATGGTCTCACTGTAGCCTAATTACCTCCTTAAACACCCTGCTTCCACACTTTGAGATGCTGGGGGTTAGGACCTCAACATGTTAATCTTAGGAGGGTTTGGCCCAGTGGCAATATAGTGCCATTTTTCCTAGCAACTTGAGGTGCAACTTCAGAAAAGCTTTGGCTTCTTAAGTTCTTTAGTACAAATAAGCCAGGGGAAATTTTTGTCTCACTGTTAACTTAGATTATTGAGGGCTGGTGGTACAATTTAGTAGTAGATGGTCTAGCATGTTTGAGCCTCTGGCTTTGACTCCTAGCATCACATACCAAAAAAAATCTCTTTTTATTGTGGCTAAAGACAAATTTGACCATTCACTTGACCATTTCTAACTAAGTGGTATGTGTCTATAGTGTATATATTATATATAGTGTGTATATATATATAATATATTGAGAGCATATTTAGAATACATTACTACCATCTGTTTATCTCTTGGACTTTCTATTATGAAACAGAAACTACCTATTAAAGAACTTCTGCCAACTATGGTACATGACTGTAGTTCCAACTACTTGGGAGACTGAGGGCTAACCTGGGCTATATCATGAAATACTCATTCCTCTAAGCTCCCAGCAAAACCGCTGCCATTCTCCTTTCTGTCCCATGAGTCTGACTCATGTGCCTCAGTAAGTGGATTCATTGTTGATCTCTGCCTAGCCTAATTTCTCCAAACATATTGCCTCTATTTACATATTTAATTTTTTAAAACACTCTGTGTGTGTGTTCATAGTCATTCTACCAGTTATGTAGAGAACCTTGACTAATAAGAGATTTTTGTACCAGAAGTGGTTCTAGAGCAACAAAAGTATAAGGGTGAATTTTTCTTAAGTATTTAGAATAGGCTTTCCAGTTTGCCAACATCTACAGTTACTGAAGCCTCTCTTGTTACTGAAACCTTCTTAGAAGCTCAGAGAACACTGAAAGCCCATGGTGTTAACTATTTCACAAACTTACCAAGATAAATGCATTTGTTTATCCTGATTCACCAATTGTGAGAGGCGAGGATTACAGTGACTCTATATATAAAACTTTTAACAATTTCGGGGAAAATAATGTTGCTGGTTGGTTGTTCCTAGCATCTTTGGATAAATTGACCAAGAAAAAGAATGAGCACTATGATAAAAAAATTAACCAAGATCTAGAATCTCAGGATAAGGCAATGAGGACAATAATGAACCCAGTGATAAAACTGGACTCTAGACGTACATAAACAGTCTATAAGTTTCTAAGTATGCCCTGGAAGAGAATCTTCTCTCCAGCAAAGAGTTTAAATTACAGAAAATCAAACTGAAGCCCTCATTGTAAGATTGTCTGAATTACAATGAAAATTCAAGTTCCAGCCCCAGAAAGTGTCTGCAGTTAAAATAATGTCATTAATTGGTAACGAATGGTATGGTGGTTTGAATAAAAATGGTCCTCATAGGCCCATAGGGAGTGGCTCTCCTTGGATGTGTGGCCTTGTTGTAGGTATGGCTTTGTTAGAGGACATGTGTTACTGGTGGTAGGCTTCGAGGTCTCAGAAGCTCAAAACAGGCTTAGTGGCTCACTCTCTATTCCTGCTGCCTGCTGATCGAGATGGAGAACTCTCAGCTCCTTCTCCAGCACCTTCTCTGCCTGTACACCATTATTCTTCCTGCCATGACAATAATGAACTAAATCTCTAAAACTGTAAGCCAGCCCTAATTAAATGTTTTCCTTTATAAGAGTCACTGTGGTCATGATGTCTCTTCACAGCAATAGAACACTGACACAGACAAATGGGATCCTGTACCTTGAGATACAGATGTGTAGGAGGACCCTTCTTAGGCTGCAAACTTAGAACCCCCAGATTCTCAAGTGTTTATATCAATAGAGGAAGTAGACTCTCCACCCTCAGCAGATGTACCCCTCCACCCATTTCCACCACCTGAAATCTTGCCTTTTCCCCCTTTGACTGAGGAAATTACTCCTGTATTGTCTGCTAAACCAGCAGTGACTTTACCTGAAGGAGATGCCAGGCAAGACAATAGTTGACTCCAGACCTATAATCAGACTTAAGGCAAAGCAAGCTCTAGGAGGTGAGGTAGAAAGTTTAGTCCACAAGGATGAGTACTACACTACTAAAGAGCTTAATGAGTTTGCTAATTTGCTCAAGCAGACCTCTGGCGAGTATGTGTGTGGACGGATTTTAAGAGTATGAAATAAAGATGGAAAGAACATAAAGATCGATTGCCAAGGATAAGCCTCAACTTGGTCAGGGACCCTGAGGAAGAGATATTTGGGGACCATGAAAAAGAAATGACTTGAAGTCAGCGATGGGTGCAAGCTGACAGCTCTGTAGTCTGCTTGAGATAGGCCTCTAGATAGCTCTGTGCTCAAGACAGCTCTCTACTCAAGATAGAGCTCTAGATAGTTCTTGGGTTTTTCCCACCAAAATCAGAAAACCTGCTAGAAAAAATTTTAAAAGTGCTGTAGTAACACTGGATAGCTTTTTTGTTTTCCAACCAAAGTCAGACCACCTGCTAGAAAAATTCTAAAAGGTCTCTAGATATTCATGGGTTTTCCACAAAGTCAGAAAATCTGCTAGAAAAATTCTAAAAGGTCTCTAGATAGTTCATGGGTTTTCCACAAAGTCAGAAAATCTGCTAGAAAAATTCTTGGATTTTCTGACTTTATTCTAGTCTAAGCTCACTCTGTCCCAGGCTGACCTTTACCTCAGAAATCTGCCTGCCTTTGTAAGAACAAATAATAAGCTTAGCTGGGTGGAATCTTGTCCTAAGATCACTATTCCCTTACCTCCTGGCGCTTCTTTATTACTTAAACTATGACCCTTATTTTGTTAAAAAAAAAAATAGTTAATATTTCTTTCTCTTTATCCACTCAGTAGTGTAACTGCCTCTGTTCTTTCCATGAAGCCCCTCATACAATTCATAATGCATCCTTATATTTTGCATAGTTGAGAAATTATGTATTCTTGAACTCATGTTTTCAGAGTTCTTTCCCACAGCCTTAAGGGTGTCTTGAATGTCACAGCATTACCATTTTGCTGAGGAACACAGTCTCACCTCCCAGATTTGTGCTGTTTCTAATTATCGACTCATTAACCTTGGCAGGGAGAACATTTCCAGCAGGAGGAACATGAAGTAAAATAAATACATTATTATACAAACAAGCCTTATGCCTACAGCAATTGTTAACTCTCATGGAGGCCCATGCCCTGCTGGCCCTGCTCCAGGGGTGGCAACTGTGTCACACTGTCCTTTCTACAGCCATGCAAGACTCCACACTCGATCAGGCTGAGAATGTTGATATGAGCTCACTGAGTAGAAATTCTAGATTTAATATGAAAGCTCACACAGTTGAAAAAAAGGAAGGGGGAGATTGCCAAAAATTTGTTTGAATGGTTAGCTGAAACATTTGTCAAAAAAGGGCATGCTGAAAAGGAATTGGTGATGTCTGATATCCCTTAGCTAATACTAAGGAGTTGATGAAGGTTTTTTAAGGTTCAGGGAAACTGCAATGCTGGAGTGGGTATGCTGTGTAAAACCTAATCCTCCACAAAGAGAAAGCCCAGAAGGCATGCCCTAAACTAATCCTATAAGACACAAAATAGTGAGAGGGGCAACAGCACATCTGAAGAGCTTTGTTGTCATCCTTTACCTTGGTCCAGTAGGGTCAGACATGCTGCTGCTCAGTTGGATGAATTAAATGTAATGAATTTAATTTGACCCTGAAGTTGCAGGGCAGTTCCAGGTGGCATCAGTGAGTCTCCAAAGTCAAGGTGATTGTTTTCTTAATAGGCAGCATAGGGAAAACAAAGCCCATAATGGCCTGACCCACAATGGGCAGCACAGGCAAAATTAATTTTATGGTGGCATAACTCCTGTGGACCTTTGTTGCTGGCTAACCAATCATGTTTTTTCCAGCATTTCTGTTTGATCTGTATAAGTGAAAAAATTCCCAAACAAATGAAAGAAAGGCTACATTGGATCCTGACAAACAGGAACTTCAGCCCATGAACCAATTTCCAGAATTGAACCAGTTTGTACACCCAGCGAAGGATCGATCCTGTTTTACTGTTAGTCTTTCTCCGGTACTTCCCCCAGTAGACCTACAGCCTACAGCCTTTCACAAGGATAACTGTACACTGGGAAACAATCAGACATTCTGGGGTCTATTAGATACTGGTTCAGAATTTACACTGATTACATGAGACTGGAAGAAACATTTAACTTGCCCTCCAGTTAAAGTAGGGGCTTATGGAGGTCAAGTGATTAATGGAGTTTTGGCTGAAGTCTAACTCACAGTAGATCCAGTGGGTCCACAAATTCAATCTGTAGTTATTTTACCAGTTGAAGAATATATAATTGGGATAAAATATACCTAGAATTTGGCAAAAGCTATGTGGTGGTAGTGCATGCCTCTAGTTCCCAGCACTTGGGAGGCAGAGGCAGATCTCTGAGTTACAAATCAACCTGGTCTACAGAATAAGTTCCAGAAAAGCCACAGCTATACAGAGAAATCTAAATAAATAAATAAGTTGGCAGAATTACCACATTGGTTCCCTAACCTATGGAGTAATATTATGGTTGGAAAGGCCAAATGGAAACCATTGGAATTGCCTCTTCCAGGGAAAATAATGAATCAAAGGCAATACTGCATCCCAGGAGGAACTGCAGAAGTTAGTGCCACTATCAAGGACTTGAAAAATGCAGCGGTAGTGGGTCCCACCACATCTCCCTTTAACTCTCCTGTCTGGCCAGTGCAACAAACAGATGGATCATAGAGAATGACAGTTGACTATTGAAAACTCAATCAAGTAGTGTCTGCAATTGCAGTAGCTGTACTAGATGTGGTATCTTTACTTGAACAGACAAACACATCTCTTGATACATGGTATGCAGCTATTGATCTAGCAATTGCCTTTTTCTCAGTACCTGTCCATAAGTATCACCAGAAGCAATTTGCTTTCAGTTGGAAAGGCCAGCGGTATATACTTACAATTTTACCTCAAGGATATATTAACTCTCAATCCCTGTGGCATAATTTAGTGTCTCTTCCCCAGAATATCACATTGAGCTACTATATTGATGAAATCATGCTGACTGCACCAAATGAGCAGGAGGTAGCTAGCAACCACTTAGGACTTGGTAACATGCATGCACATCTGAGGATGGGAAATAAATCCAACTAAATTCAAGGGCCAGAAGGTGAAAATTTCACCTTAGTGAAATTCTTAGTTTAGGGCTTGACTTATATAGTGAATTCCAAGACAGCCAGGGCTACACAGAGAAACCCTGTCTCGGAAAAAAAAAAAAAAAGGCATTCTGGCTTTAGAATAAATTTGGATGCAATTTAGAAATATTTGGATGGGCATGTTGTTGCTAATAATATAAATCTTCAAGCTTTAAAAAACAAACGTAATTATCTGAATCTCTTAAATGAAATAACTCCAAAACTGAGGACCAATTACTTTCCAAGCTTAGTTGGTTAGTAGACAATTATGGAGCATCTCATTACTCTTAGAGTAACTAAGCAAATACATAGATAGATAGATAGATAGATAGATAGATAGATAGATAGATAGATAGATAGATAGACAGATAGATAGAATGTCTCTGATCTTAAGCACTCAGCTAACAGACAGAAATCTGCCAAGACCTTGACAGAGTCTTAATTGTTCTACAACTCTGTAAAACAATAGAGTGGGGCTGGCGAGATAGTTCAGCAGTTAAGAGCAGTGAATGTTCTTCTGGAGGTCCTGAGTTCAATTCCCAACACTACATAGTGGCTCACAACCATCTGTAATGGGATCTAATGCTCTCTTCTGGTGTTGTCTGAAGACAGTGACATTGTATTCACACACATAAAATAAATAAAACTTTAAAAATAGCAAAACAGACAAACAACACAGAGCAAAGAGATTGCTTCCAACTGTTTCTTTCACTGACTTAGGTCTCTAAATGTTTTTAATGTAATTAATAATCAGGCCTTGCTTTTCCTACTAACAGCCTTCCTACTGAAATAGGTAAACTCACAAACAAGTTTCAGTGGGGAAAAAAACAAACTCAAAACTTCCATAGTGTTGCTGCTGACTTTTAAAAATGCCTTTTACTATTCCGTTTTGTTTTAATGATTAAGAAAAGGATTTGTCTTTTTAATGACTACTTTCAATAATCAAGCACCTACATCTCATGGTATTAAGAGGGAAAATCAGTACATTTTTTAGAAGTTTAAATGGATGTGAAGATGGAAATATTCTAGTAAAGAAGTCTTGCTGTGAGAGAAGTTTAAGTAGATTCCCACTGGACTCGACAGAGAAGCAGGGAAATCAAAGAGGCAGTGTAGGGAAGAGCTCTCCACATCCTGCTCGCATCCTGACAGTTCTCACTGAGAGCATAGTTAATAGTTCTGTCCTTATCAGAGGAAGAGAATAGGCAATACAGTATGAATGGAATGTTAAAATGGATGGATATATGTGGATAAAAAAGAAAGCTGAAAAGTTCATACACATTGTAGAAACGGTTAAGATAGCTGGGTGTTTCCAGAAGGGAAAGGAAGAGAGGAAGGTTTATGCAGGTTGTGAGGGTGTTAGCGAGTACCTGAAAGTATGTGCAAGAGGACACTTAAAGGTGATGCACATATGTTAAAAGTTCAGAGTGTCACATATCAGTGTTAAACCTCTATGTAAACCAATGGAGTTTCAAGAATTCACCTGGGCTTAGTGACCTCTGTAAGTGCCAGCCACTACAGCTTTACAAAAACAATTAAAATTATCAGACACAGCCGCAAAAGGCAAATCTCCTTTGACCACTTAAAACTTGTCTACTTTTACTACAGCTCACACGTGAGGGTGCTGAGCCACTTGCCAATGGCGACTGCTTTCTCTAGAATGAGGACTTCGACACAGATCAACAGATAACAGTCCTGCTGACGCACCTAAGACTTTTAACTCCTGCTGTCAATTTTGGAAAATTCATGTCTCTCATGACATTCCTATAACCCCCAAGGAAATATAACTGAACAAGTCCAATTACTCAAAAAAATTAAATATGTAAACAAAAAAGAGGGATTAAGGGATTAGCTTCCCAGGAGCGACTTACACTTTAATTTGGTTGTCCTTGTTTTGAGAAAGGGTTTCTCTGTGTGTCCCTGGCTGTCCTTGAATTTACTCTACAGACCAGTCTGGTCTCAACTCAGAGATCCACCTGCCTCTGCCTCTTGATTGTTGGAATTAAAGGCGTGGGCCACCATACTCAGCTACACTTTAATTAAAAATTGTTTCTCTCAATTTTATACTAGTATCTACAAAGTAGTATAAAAAAAGCAAGAAGACACACAGGCATAGCAGCACATACCTTTAATCCTAACAGTTATGAGGTAGAATCAGATGTATCTCTGTGAGTTCAAGCCAAGCCTGGCCTACATAGTGTGTTCCAGGATAGCCAGGGTTATGTAGAGTAACCCTGTCTCTAAAAGGGGGGTGGGGAGGCAAGAAGTTTTAACCAAATTCATGGTTTTATCTAAATTTCCTCAAGGATTTAGCTCTTATTTCCTTCATAACTTGGATCCAGGCTCCACATCTGTTCTTCCTTCCACAGGCTTTCTCTGAATTCCAGCAGGATTAATAAAGCTGGACCATAAACTGGTACTGAGAGACCAGAACATTTGACTTCAGAGTCCATCTTAGAGAACTTGAACTAAGGTTGAACTCAAGTTAGCTAACAGGCCAGTACCTAGCACCAGTTTCCAGGTTATTCCCCAACAAATCTGTAACTCCAGGTTACAAGTCTGTCCCTAGCACTTCACTTCCTAACATCCACCAATCAGGAGGAAAACAGAAGTTAAGTTTACGGTTTGGCTCCCAGCACCAGCCCCTTATGGTAAAGGCCATAATGACCCTGTTGGGAATTAGTTCTAACACTTTGTCTTAAATTCAGCTCCCAAAAACCACTCTTCCAGACACTGAAGGTTCCTGACCTCAGCTGGCTTTGATTGGTAATAAAGAATTGTTGATTGATAATAAAGAATTGCCATACAGCAATGGCTGAGCAGGGAGATGGCGGTGGGACTTTTAGATTGCACAGGCAAGGGACTGAGGTGGGAGAAGGACAGAGGCCATGATGGGGGAGCAGAAAGATGAGAATTAAAGGCACACCGACATATAAGAATCTGCAGAAACAGCCCCAGGGGCTGCTCCCCAACTTGGGTCTAGGGAACCAAAGATAAAGAAATAGATTTAGAAAATGTGGGCTCAGAAATATCAGAGGGGAGTGTGTGCTAGCCACAGGAAGGTATAGAAGTGCCCAATCATTTAGCTATGAAGGCACATTAAGAATAATGCGCTCTCTCTCTCTCTCTCTCTCTCTCTCTCTCTCTCTCTCTCTCTCTGTATGTGTGTCTGTGTGTGTGTGTATCTGTGTGTGTGTGTGTCTGTGTGTGTGTGTGTGTCTGTGTGTGTGTAACTCACAAATCCAGAGAGCTCTGGTGGGTGGTTAGAAACACGGCCCTGTGGGAGCATAGAGCAGATTAATTATTCAACCACTACAGATGGCACACAACATGGTAGACAAGAATTCACTTTTAAAAATTAATTGGAAGCCAGGCAGTGGTGGCACACGCCTTTAATCCCAGCACTTGGGAGGCAGAGGCAGGTGGATTTCTGAGTTCGAAGCCAGCCTGGTCTACAGAGTGAGTTACAGGACAGCCAAGGCTACACAGAAAAACCCTGTCTCGAAAAAAAAAAAATTAATTGGAGATTCCAGAATGGAACATACACATGCCATGATGTAAAATTAGGAAGAGAGGAGAACTAGTTTCTCAGTGAGAGGAGCTGAATCATGTTGGTTCCTCTGCAAGTAGAACAAAGGAACACGGATTTACACTGGGCCCTTCTAGCTGCCTCAGAGAGTTTGAGCTTGGAGGTGCTGGGAGCCCCTACTGTGCAGAGATAGGATGCACAAGGCAGAGAGAGAGTCAGATGGTAGATGCTGCCTGCTTTCTACAAGCAAATAATCAAAGGATAGAGATAAATTTGATTTAATTGTTTTTAAGGATAGAAGGGAGTATAATGGTAATTGTTTAAATGTTCTTAAGTATATGTGGAATAAAGAAATCAAGGCCTTTGATCTCAAATGTAGGAAATAAAGGCATGGAGGTAGAATAGAAGGAATGAGAAAAATGAATTAAAAGAAATTTTAAAATGTCTATGCCAGAGCAGCTCTTGGGATCTTCAAACATGATCTGCATGGAATTTCTGGGATTACTCAGCCTGGTATCACAAAAATAGAGCCTGGAAATAGGCTTATACAGTAAGTAGAAAGGAATTTAATTAAGGTTAAATATATAGATGAATAAATACTTTGAGGCTTTTTATCTTAAATTGTAGGTCAAAAGCAGGGATAGGGAGCCTAACCTATCTTAGACAGTAGAAACTTAGGCCTTGATTTCACTATGAAAAATTAATTGTGTAAGAACAAAACAGGAGATAGTAGAGGAGCCCTATCCCAACAGATAATATTTGTTTATATTGTTTTATTTAATTTGAATTGTTTTAATTATCAAAATGAAGATGATTATAAGATTGGTAGTATTTATGATATTAAAAATCCTCTGGGAGAGAGGTTGAGCTATTAAATTAATTCTATGTGTACCTTTAATGATTCAGTGATACCAGACCAAGGGCATGCTATTTTGGGAGAAAGGCCCTGTATTTGTGTTGACAGGAAAGGAGAAAAGGCCTTGGACCCCTTCTAGAATGACACGGATCAGGTATGACAGGGGAGGACCCCTGAAGATCTTGGCTAAGAAAAGAAAAATTAGAGAAAATCAAACCAGACAGGTAACTTGATCTGCTGATTCCTCGACATGGGAACAGCCCAGTGACTGGCTTAGATATAAAAATGTCTCTAGCTAAAACTTCAGCTAAATCTTGTTGGTTATAGAATCCTTAAGATTCTTGGTGCCCTCCTTCATATGGCATGAATGAAGAGTTATTATGATTGGTTATTGATCAAATTAATTCATAAAAGTATAGTTGTCTTTCACCTGCTCAAAGAAGGAACAAAATTTATCCTTAATTGATCTGTGCACCTTGCACATTCCATATGAACATCTTAATAACACTAAAATTTTGTTTGTGAGATTCATATATTACAGAATGTATACCTTTGGCAAGATTCATCCTCGGGGATGCTGAATTGACCTGATGTTCCAACCCCCTGCTTCCTGGTTCTATCCAGAGTCTTGCTTCAAGAACAACTTCTTGGATTGGAGCTGATTCCTGATGGAATCAGTTCATCTAGCCTTTTAGACAGATCCAGTCAGAACTTCAGTCAAGCCCTGACTCTTCTAAGCATACAGAGACTGGATAACAGATGCTAAATCTAGCTTTCTTAAATCTAATCAAATTTTCTAATTTTCTTACCCCTCCCCACCCTTTTAAAGAATTTTCGTTGCCCTTATTCAGCAGAAAGAAGTTGTGGAGAGTTGTCATCCTGATCCCTTGGGTTTGGGTGTCCAGTTGTGGTTATTTTATAAATTATAGATAGGTTGTCACTTTAAGGGATAATTTGGAAATGGTCATAATTGTGAACAGGAAGGAAATAGAAGGATTGGATTACTAAATTTATTCGTTTTTTTTCCCCCCCTTTGGTTTTTTGAGACAGGGTTTCTCTGTGTAGCCCTGGCTGTCCTGGAACACACTCTGTAGACCAGGCTGGCCTCGAACTCAGAAATCCACCTGCCTTTGCCTCCCAAGTGCTGGGATTAAAGGCATGCACCACCACTGCCCGGCCCCTAAATTTATTTTTAAGCAAAGCATTATATAGCCACAATCTTACATTGGTAGAAATCTTTATAATTGATGCAAAATTGAAGTTATAATTTCTTATATTGGTACAGAATTTATATATTGATACAAATTTAAGGTTTTCATTGGTATAAATCTGTGTATATTGATACAAAGCTTGAAATTAATAGTTATTCTTAGATAGGCATTGTGCCTATACAACTCATTTAAGAATACAAGGCTTAGACCCAGTCCTTCTAACAACTGCTTTTACAAACTGTTTAGGATGATTAAGTAATGCAAGTTAAAGGCCAGATAGTAAACTCATGGTTGTATTAGATTATAGGGGATGGGTCTGATGCTAAGGTTCTGTTCCCCAGTTGGTTCTTGATCTATCAATAAACATACTAGTGGCCAATGAGCTGGGTGGAATAGGCGAGACTTCCAGTCCCCACAGGCAAACTAAACAGATGCAGGGAGCTGGGGAAGGAGAAGGAGAAAGTAGTGGCAGGAGATAACACCAACCAGCCATGTGAGTTTTCAGTTGGGGTGACCATTGGCCACTCTATCCGATTATGCCTGGGTGGCAGGGGAGGTTTAGCAATGCCCAGTCACTGAGCTAGCAAAGGCATTTTAAGATTAACTGGCATGTGTGTCTGTGTTTTTCATCCTCAGATCCAATATTCTCTGGGCGGGGGCTGGTAACACAGCCTGTTCCCAGAACTTAGAGTGGAGTAGCAAAAGCTACATACTACAGATGACACCCAATGTGGGATGAGAATCCACTATTAATTTAGGAATTCTTGGATGGATTACACACACACAATGATACAAGTCTAGGAGGAGGAGAGAATTGGTTTCTCAGTGGACTAGAGCAAGTCATGTAGTTCTAGTACAGGAAACTTGAACAAAACCACACAGGGAGAGCCTCAGCTCAAAGATGCTGGGATCCCCTGCTATGCAAAGAGACAGGATGGCTGCTCTGAGGCAGCTACCCAGATGGTTAAAGCTACCTGCTTCCTACAGGCAGGTAATCAAAGGATAGATTTTTTTTAATTTTTATTTAATTGTTTTTAAGGATAGAAGGAAATACAGATTTTACCCAAGCCATGTAGGGATTTCTCCCTCCAGTTTGGAACTGATACAAAGACCTTAAAATGAGAGGCAGAGAGCCAGTTGGAAGACACAGCAAATATTAAGCTCCACAGAAGAAAGAAGTTAGGGAGATTGAATGGAAAAAAAATGCTTTAGAGAAGATTTGAAAAGGTCTTGCTAGAATAATTTCTCGGGATCTTTGAACATGGTTTACTCATGGGATTTCTGGGGTTTCTTTGTCTGGTACAACATAGATAGAACCTAGATGGGCTTATATAGTAAGTAGACATAAATAATAAAATATTGAGGCAATTGATCTTAAATAGTTAGATCAAAGTCAGAAGGTAGGGCACCTAGTCCATCTCAGACAGTAGAAATTTAGGCCTTGAAAATTATAGAAAGAGATAGCCTAAAAAATAGGCCCATACAATAAATAGACAGAAATATTAAATAATTTAAGCCTTGATCTCATGAAGGTCAGGGCAAGAAACAGCAGAAGCACTGTCTCATCTGTTAATATTTGTTTAGATTGCTTTGTTTGCTTTGAGTTGTTTTATTTATCAAAATGAGTGTGGTTTTGAGTTTGGTGGTTGCATTAAAATTCTTCTGGGAGGGATGTCAAACTAAATATTTAATGATTTCCAGATACTGGACCAAGGACTTATTTTGGAATAGAGGCTCTGTATTTGTGTTGACAGGAAAGGAGAAGAGGCTTTGGACCCCCAGAGTCATATAGATCAGATATGACAGGAGGAGACCCCCTAAAGAACTAAAAAGAATTGAAGAATATCAAATAGGACAGGTAAAGATTCTTCATGGCACCCTTCACATAACGTCAATAAAGACTTATTATATTAGTTATTAATAAAATTAACTCATAAAAAAGACAGCTGTCTTTCACTTGCTCAACAAGAAGCAGAATTTCTTTCTTAACTGATCTGTGTACCCTGCACAATCCATAGGAATATCTTAATGGTGCTAAAATTTTGGTTTGAGATTCGTATATTATAGAATATACAGCTTTGGCGAGATTCATCCTCAGATATGCTAAACTGACCTGCTTGGCCCCTTGCTTCCAGTTGCTGCCCAAAACAACTTCTGTGATTGCCACAGATTCCAGGTCATATTGCCTCATTCAACCTTTCAGACAGATCTGGTCAGAACTTCAGTCAAGCCTTGAGCCTTCTAAGCATACAGAGACTGGATGCTAAAGCTAGCTTTCTTAAGTCTAACGAAATTTTCTAACTTTCCTACCCCTTCCTACCCCTTTAAAGAAGTTTTCATCACCCCTATTCAGCAGGAAGAAGTTATAGAGAGCCATCATCATCAGCTTTCTCTACAATTGTTTAAGTTTGAGAAGCTGTTGGGTGCTTCCTATATACCCAGGTAATGTTTAAGTCATTCTTGGATTTCTGACAGGGTTGAAGGCTAGTTATAATCTCACAATCAAATTCAAGTTGTTTAACATTGAGAGAGAGGTCATAGAGTAGAAGACATGATTTTCAGATGGCATGGCATGCTAATATCTAAATATAATCCAGGGATAGAATCATAATTCTTTAAGTTAGGAATGAGGGTAGAGTACTTTATCTAATTGACAAATATGATAGGCTAGATGTTAATTATATATCATACTTTATAATTTACATGATTGTTATGGTTTTGTTCAATTTATGTCTGGGAGAAGAGGTGGTTGGTTAGTAGTAGTAGTAGTAGTAGTAGTAGTAGTAGTAGTAGTAGTAGTAGATAGAAAAGGTAAAATGTAGGGGATGGATCTCATGCTAAGGTCCTGTTCCCCAATTGGTTCTTGATCTATCAATAAACATACTAGTGGCCAATGAGCTGGGTGGAATAGGTAAGACTTCCGGGTCCCTGAAGGCAAGCTAAGTAGATGCAGGGAGCTAGGGAAGGAGAAGGAGAGAGTAGTGGCAGGAGATAACACCAACCAGCTATGTGAGTTTTTGGTTGGGGTGGCCATTGACTACTCTATCCGATTATGCCTGGGTGACAGGGGAGGTTTAGCAATGCCCAGTCATTGAGTTAGCAAAGGCATTTAAGATTAACTGGCATGTGTGTCTGTGTTTTTCATCCTCAAATCCAATATTCTCTGGGTGGGGGCTGATAGCACAGCCCATTCCCAGAGCTTAGAGCAAGGCAGCAAAAGCTACATACAGATGGCACTCAACCTGTGTCTGTGTGTCTGTGTGTGTGTGTGTGTGTGTGTGTGTGTGTGTGTGTGTGTGTGTGTGTTTTCATTCACAAATCTAGAGAGCTGTGGCGGGTGGCTAGATAGAAACACGTCCTTGTGGTAGCATAGAGAATATCTATTCGCCACTACATGACCCCCCAATCAGATGTGTACCAGGCTACATACCCCCTTCTTGCCTCTATAAATACCTTCTTAAAATTAGACTGGGGGCTGCACCCTCCCATTCTACTGTATTAGAGATGGTGTTGGGGCCCAAACTTGAGCTTATAGACAGACACTAGTGCAAGTGCATCAGAATTGGCTCCTTGGTGGTCACAAATGCTTTCTGGCACAGCAGTACCAGAAGACATTGTAACAAAAGAGGGACAGGTTCCTGATTTTCAACCACAGTAAATTGCCTGTCATTTCCAATTGTCCACATTTACTAAACGTCCACTTACTATACTGTGAGTTTGTCTCCTGTTTATCTGATTCACACGTGGTATGGGGAATCTGCTTTAAGACAACTTAGTCCTGCTTTTGTGGTGGTTTGAATAGGTATGGTCCTATAGACTCATGTATTTGAGTATTTGACCCATAGGGAGTAGCATTATTAGGAGGTATACCCTTGTTGAAGGAAGTGCATCACTGTGGGGACAAGCTTTGAGGTCATATATGCTCAAGCTATGCCCAGTGTTACATAGTCTCCTTCACTGCCTTTAGATCAAGATGTAGAACTCTCAGCTCCTTCTCTAGCATCATGTCTGCCTACATATTGCCATGTTTCCCACCATGATGATAATGGACTGAACCTCTGAAACTGTAAGCTAGCCCTAACTAAATGTTTTCCTTTATAAGAGTTGCTTTGGTCATGGTGTCTCTTCACAGCAATGGAAAACAACAGCCTTGGAATATATGGTTTAAAAAAAAAAAAAAGATTAATTGGATGGTTATGGAAGCTATGATAGCTGCTGTAGTTATCACTGCCACGTCAGCAGTAGCCTTAACCCAGTCTACCCAAACTACAGTAACTATAAATTCCGAGCTTCAAATAAACCTAAGATGGTATGTGATAACTAACTGGCTAAACACTTTTCTAGTTGGTTTTTAGGATTAAATCTTAAGATGTGGCCTTTTACAGGATTTATTTGTCTGCCTCTTCCTCAAAGCACCAGCATGCCTTGGTCAAATTTTCAAAGGGACCACCTGGATTGAAGTCATACCAGTTCAGGCTGCCCCCACAGTATACCATGCCTTGGCTAGCTTCTCATCAGTGACCACCTCCATGGTCATGCTTCTTTAATAAAACTAAAAAGGAAAAACTGTGGCAATGCAACATTGTGAAGATCTTGCCTTACATCCTAAGAGATGGGAACTTTTTTGCAATGCAGCCATAGTTAATAACATACCTTGAGGTTACTTAAGACTGCTGTCCTACTGTATGCTCGGCCTATTTGTTTAACTTGTCTATAAGAGAACAATGTAACAAGCAACCTTACTTGCCTTAAATGTCCTATCTAATTGACTTTTACAACCTAAAGTAATGCCCAACTGAAATTTTAAGTTATATACACTCTCATGCCCTTGACTCAAGAGTAGTGCATGTGTGTCTTTTGCTGAAACCAGCAAATGTAGAAGTTGAAAACAATCTTATAAAATAAATATCCACCATAAATGTTGAACATAGCACTTATAATACTTTTGTAATGCTGTTTGTTACGTGGGTCAGCTGGAGTCAGTCACTTAATCCCTTGTAAAACTCTGTTAAAGACTTCTGTAAAGCATCCCTCATTCCTTCCCTGTGTGATGCTTTCTGCATGGTTCAATAACAGAGCAAAGCTCTTTGTCAGGGAGACACATAGAAACAACAGATAGACACAGGGACAGATTCACGAGACAGTCTTCAGACTCTAAGTTCTTTCCTTTCTTTTCTTGATGGGACACCAACACATTATTGGGGATGTGGAGTTCATCACTAATGTGTTTAAACAACACATTACAAGAGTGTCAGGACCCAGAAACTCACCTTATTACTCCACAGAGCATTTCGATTTCCTCAGTTTATCTGCATTCATCTATGTGGTTGATCAGACTGTATACAATTTCACCAAGTAGCCCTGGAGAATTACCAGCCTAGCATGGTGTGCGTTTACCACCATGGATCCACCTAGACTCATTCCCCTCTTCCCATAGCCCTGACCTATGACTCCTACGTGTATCCTCTTAAGATTACCTCTTTTTTAAAAAATTAGATTATTTTTAAAGTTTTTTATTAGATTCATACAATTTTACTTCATGTGTGAATGTTTTGCATGTGTGTGCACTACTTGCATGCCTGGTCCCTGCAGAGGCCAGAAGAGGATACTGGATCCTCTGGAACTGGAATTATAGATGGTTATGAACCACCATGTGGGTGCTGGAAATTGAAAGTAGGTTCTCTGCAAGAGTAGCAAGTGTTCTTAACAGCTAAGCTATCTTTCCAGCTCCCTAGGATTTTTTTTTTTTTCAAAATCAGGTGTTTCTTTGGATTTTATGTAATTTGCTGTTATGTACACATCAGCTTCATGAAAATAGCAATGTGTTCTCCACAGTTTAGATAAGAACCTGTGTAATAGCCAAGTGGAGTGGCATATGCCTTTAGTCCCAGCATTTAGGAGGCAGAGGAAGGTGGATCTCTGAGAGTTCAAGGCCAGCCTAGTCTACAGAGTGAGTTTTAAGGACAGCCAGAGCTACATAGTGAGATGCTGTCTCAAAAAATAAAATAAAATAAATAACCTATGTGAAGCTTTTTGCAATGGTAATATGTTCAGTACACTTGTAATTATGGAGTTTTGTCCAAAGAGTTGAGACACAGCTCCATCTTCCTCCTGTGTGCACTTTTGTTGTGATATTTACCATCATTTTAGGTTTTTTTGTTTATTTGGGTTTTGTTGTTTGTTTTTCAGACAAGGTCCCATATAGCTATGGATGGTCTTAAACTTCTGATCCTTCCTCCTCTGTCTCCCAAGTGCTTGGATCACAGCACGGCACACCACACACCTGGTTTTTAACTCTTACTTGTATTTATCAAGTGCTTGGAGAGCAATTGGGTTCTTGTGCTGGCAAGGCAAATTATGTACGTCTGAGCCAAACCCCTAAGCAGAGACTCTATGGATGTTTAATGTTCCCTCAAAGTACCATGGGAACTTTGGAAGTCAGCCTGCCAATTTCAAAGCTGTGATCTTGTCTGGCTTAGCTCAGTGGTAGAATATGTATCCAGCATGTACAATGTGAAGGGCTCTCTAAGAGGCCCAAACATTACAAACAAAGCACTGGAGTCTCATCCTTCCCCCCGCTTTCCTCCCCATGCTAAACTGTTAGATTACATTCCTAAACTAGTCCCCAACATCCATCCCCTTATTTCCAAGGTCCAACTATCAAAATACCAAAGTCCAGCAATCACAATTCATCATTTGGCTACACTGGCTAACATGTCCAATGAAGACTTCCCAACTCACTCTAGACTTTCCCATTTCTCCTTAGCACCACTCCTGCAAAAACTCCTGCCGCCTTTGTCCAATCCAAGGGCAGCCCCCACCCCTGTCTCTCGAGGGTAATAAATCTCCTTTGTGCAGAGAATTTGGTGTCTGAGTGTGTTCTGTGCTGACTCTGATACACCTTACACAATGCCCTGGTTTTGTTTCTCCACACTATAAAAAAAGAACAAAAATGAATGAACACAGGGTAAATGCTAGGGAATTTTGTCCAAGTTCTATGTTGGTGTGAGATTTACACCTGTGAAGAAGGCAGGATGCATTGATGACACTGCACAGTGGGGGTGGGGGTTGAGTGTTCAGAGTTTCTGTGAGCACCTAAGTCCCAACATTCATAACAGTGCAGAACTTGCAGGAGGGACATTTTATTCTACAATGTGTCCTTTTCTGAAGCAACCCATAATTTTGTCTCACAGATGGTCACCGTACTGCTAGGAAGGCCACAGAAAGGGTGCTGGGCATGCAGCTGGACCACACTGGTTTTATCACCTCACATAAGACCTGTAGTGCAACTATAAGACATCTGATCATCTTAGTAATAAAGAGACCTCTATGAGACCTAGTGTTCTTGTGTGTGTGTGTATGCGTTTGTGTGCATGTATGAATGTATGCACTTTTGTTAATGTGCTTGAGTGTGTACATTCATGTCTGCACATGTATGTGAGGGCTTATGCATATGTATTTGTGTGTATGCATGTTTGTATGTGTTCACACATGTATGCAAATGTATGACACATGCTTATGGGTATGTTTGTGTGCATGTGTATGCACTTGTACATGCATGTGTGTTCATGAGCATAGTATATGCATGCATGTGCACAAATGTGCACACATGTAAGTGTGCAAGTGTGCAGGTTTATGTTCATGCATATGTTTTTGTGTATGCATGCAGCCACACATATGTATATTTAAGTATATATTTAAAACACTACAAGAGAACAAAATACTAGTCTAAGTATATAGCATTGTTGGGTATTGGGCTGGCTAGATGTATGTCAACTTGACACAAGCTAGCAATGGTTCTTAACCTGTGAGTTTTGACGCTTTGGGGGGTTGAAGGAACCTTTCACGGGGGTTGCATATCAGATATCCTATATATCAGATATCCTGCATATCAGAGATTTACATTCTGGTTTATAACAGTAGCAAAATTACAGTTATAAAGTAGCAATGAAAATAATTTTATGGTTTGGGCATTACTACAACATGAGGAACTATATTAAAGGGTCACAGCATTAGGAAGGTTGAAAACCACTGAGCTAGGGTTATCTGAAAGGAGGGAACCTTAGTTGAGAAAATGCTGCTATAAATTCCAAGTGTAGGGTTTTCGTAGTAATGAATGGGGAGAGTCCAGTGTTGTGGATACCCCTGGGGCTGTTTGTATTTTGATGCTAATTCTGCCCTCCTGGAAGGGGCTTCCGACAAGGGGTTACATACTCATGTGACTCCTTGTGAACCAATCCCCTAATGAATAAAGGAGCTAATCACTGGGTGAGAAGGAGGGACTTCCTGGTTGGAGAGAGGAAGGAGAAAAGGTGCCTTTTGGAACAGGGACAGCATTTAGGTAAGATGTAGTAGCTACTAGAGTCTCCTGATATCATGGCAGATCCGGAAGGATTTGCCACCAGAGGAATCAGATTTTGATAAGGTTTACAAGATAAGGTTTTAGTTGTTGTGCCCGGAGATTGAGTTACTATTGTTTCTGAGCTAAGTTTGTGTTGCGTTTTATCTTCACGCAGTAGCTCATCTGGAGAAAGAGAGAAAGGTACAGTGGCAAAGTGTGGGTTTTCCTGATGTGCACCACAAAGGCCGTGGGGGTATTGAAGCATGGGGCTGGCACGGTAATGACCTGCCAGTGGGGACCTAGTGAGCTGGGTAGAGAGATTGTGGAGCTCTAAGTTAGAGCACCACGAGATAAAAGCCCAGCGTGGGAACATGCTATATACCTTCTTTTTAATATTTCCCACAACAGTCCAGCCCTTGGTGAGTGGTGCTATCACTGGGCTTTTGGTCCTGAATTCTCTAAGAAAGTAGGCTGAGCAATCCACAAGGAGCAAGCCAGTAAACAGCACCCCTCCATGGCTTCTGCATCATCTCCTGCCTCTGGTTTCTTCCCTGTTTGAGTTTCTATTCTAATTTTGGAATACAATGTGGAAATGTAAGCTGAATAAACCCTTTCCTCCCCAGCTTGCTTTTGGTCATGGTGTTTCATTTCAGCAATAGAAACCCTAATTAGGACAGGTATAAAATGTAACATGGCTTTAATTTTCAGGTTGCTTTTGGAATCGAACATGTGAAACAGCTTTTTTTTTTTTTTTTTTTAATACATTAATAATGAGGAGAAATCAGGAGGCCTAAATCCCATATTCCTTGGACCTGAACTCTGTTTCTCTCTGCCTTGGGATTTGGATTTCTTGTCTCCAGACTCCTTGGTTCTTGCAATGCTGTGTGTATTTAAAAAGTCTGCAAAACCAGTAAAAGGTGCTGGTGCAAAGGGGCAAATTGCCCTGCCCACTGAGCATGCTCTACAGTGTCTCCAGGGAAACTGAGCAAGTATGAGCTCTGTACTTGGATAACATGATAATCACCAAATAAGACATTGCAGTCCATCTTTTACGGTCAAGGAAGGCTGTTCACAGAAGCAACCTTATTCTGACTTCTGTGCCCGGGATCCACACAGGTCAAGGCTGCCACTGTGTAATTGAGATTTTCACAGGTCAGGACTGCCACCTCTGGTGTGGATGTTCTCAGGGGAGGTGGCATGGACAGGATGGACCCACCTGACTGCTCACAGACATCTGCCTCAGTGCTTAGTTTCCTGCATGTGGACACAGGTGTCTTTCAGAGTATCACAGTGATGAGATGCCCAGATCCAATGGGCAGTAGGCAGTTAGAGCTGTAAATGCCTTGCTCTGTGTTCCAGGTCAAGTAGAGCCAGTTAAAGTCTAGGTCAAGAGCAGGGTTGCAGTTGCTTGTCAGTTGTCCTTTTCCTGTGGTAGAGGGAGGTTCCAGTCTGCAGGAGGCCTCTGCCTCAAGGCCCACACCAGGGTGTGCTTCTGAGAGGCCTGGACCCGAGCCTGCTCACTCTCACAGAGGGATCGCTGCACAAATGAGACTTGGTCACTTACTGCTTCACAACTGGATCCTAAGGCCCTTAGTACTTCTGCATGGCACCTATATCACCCTCTTCCTCAGCACTCTTCTGAAGAGAGGAACAAATGGGAGCATACAGTACACACAAGCTCAGCTGCTTCTCTACAACATTCCTTGACAACTGCTCCATTTTAGCACACACAGATCCAGGCCATTCTTTCTATGCATCACAGGTCATCTTACTTCAGCAGTTTCATTTTGTATTCTTTGGATTTTTTTAGACAGGGTCTCAAGTACCCCAAGCTGGCCTCAAGATCACTACATATGACCTTCAATTCTGAGACTGTTGTCTCCACCTCCCAAGTGCTGTAATTATAAACATGCACAACCATGTTCAGTCTCTGCCTTCAGCCATGCAAACACCCACTAAGCCTCAGCAACCTGGAGAGTGTGGAGCTAGTCACCTGCCTAGCCTGGGAGTGAGGACACTGAGTGAGGAAGAGAGCAGTCTAAAGTTACTGTTAGACTCTGCACAGGGTGTGTGTAAAAGATGCCTCCCCAATCCCACCAGCTTCTTTCAGCCATTGCCAACAGAGACACTAGACAGTGTATTATGACAGGGCTGAGCCTGACGAAGTGTCAGGTGCTATGTAGGCCTCTTTATAAATGTTCTTAAACTGGGAGCAGTAGTATTCCCAACAGTTGGCAGGCAAAGTCAAAAGGATCTGAAGTTTCAAACCAGCCTGGGTTATACAGCCAGATCTCTTCTCTAAAATGTCATTATTGCTTAAGAAGCAAATAGGGGTGAGTATGTTGGTGAATGTCTGTAACCCCAGCACTCAGGAGGTGGAGACAGTCCAAGTTCATGGAGAGACCCTGCCTCGGGATATAAGGTGGGGAGTGACTGAGGAAGATGCCTGATGTCAACAGAGGGTCTCTCTACATGCAATGTGTGCACATGTATACACATGCATGCCACACATACGCTTCTAAAAATAAATTGTAGGGGCTGGAGAGATCCCTGAGCAGTTAAGAGGCTGCCTTCCAGAGGACTGGGATTTGATTCCCAGCACTCACACACCAGCTCACGACCATCTGAAACTCCAGTTCCAGAGGATCCTCAGGCAGTAGATTCACATGGTACAAACATATATGTAAGAAAACACACAAAAAAGAATAAAAGTATTTTAAATATTGTAAAGAAGCTGGGTGGTTGTGGCACATGCCTTTAATTCCAGCATTCAGGAGGCAGAGGCAGGTGGATCTCTGAGTTCAAAACCAGCCTGGTCTACAGAGTGAGTTCAAGGACAGCCAGGGCTACACAGCAAAACCCTGTCTCGACCAAAAAAAAAAAAAAAAAAAACAAAGTAAAGAAATAGTTGCCTCTGTGTTCTGAGTTTCGAGGTGGGTTGCTTCTCTGTGACCCTGGTCATTTCTCTATTGAGAAACATCTTTGTTTCTTACACTAATTTCTATACCTGACATCTAGTTACAGACAGTAAGTTTCCAATCTCTTGCCAACAAAGAAGCTTTCTGCCATGTTTTTCACTTTCGCCATGTTTCTGTCTACTGGTTTGGTTTTGTTTCAGCAGTGTGTTTTCCACGCTGGTTTGCCAGGTTTCAGAATGCTCACATATTTAACACCAACCTCTTGTTCCTTGATGCTCTCCACTGCTATGTCCTAGAGTTTTTTCTCTCCCTTCCCCACCATGCTATCCAGGAAAGCAATGCTATACTCCAGACAGCAGTGTGCCCAGGAAAGCAGGACTCCCGTTATCACCCCACTATTTGTTTAAAGAATGGATACTGGGAGCCACCTGTGTCCTAGCTAAGTCCTGAATCACTCCCACTTGGAGGCAGAAGGGAGGGAGGCTCACCAACTCAGGAAGCCCAGGAAATTTAGGAGCAAGAAGCTTAGAGATTTAAAATTTCACCAGCTCTCTCCCCAAAACGATAAAAGCAGTAACAATAGCTGGGAGAGGAGACTCTGAAGCTGCTTGGACACTTTCCAGGGATTACCCGTGCTGGGCCTTCAGGTAATGCTGCTGCCTTTGAGTCACCCAGAAGTGACTCAAGGAAGTTATTACTGGTTGTCAAGCTAGACTACGGGAAACCTTTCTTTGGCCCTGTCCCTCATTCCACATCCGATCTAGGTTAAGTAGAGGTTTCTTCACATCTCCCTCGAAAAGGTCCAGCAACGGCCTCCATACTGGTCTCTCTCTGCTACAGTACCCTTCGTACTCTCAGATCCAGACTGACCTGCCAAAGGTAATCTGGCTCTCCTCCTCAGGACAGGGTGAAGGCAGGCTCGCTGACAAGTTGATCACTCTCTCCAAGCCTCTCTATACATCCCTTCCTTCTGCGCCCCCTCCCCCCGTGCAGTCTAAAGTCCCAGTTTGGGGTACTCAGGAGGGAAACACAAGGGGGGTGCCCCGAGGATCTGCGCTCACACCCACACTCTGCACGCGCACCTGGGCCTCGGCGCTGCGGCTCTCCTCCCACTCGCGGCAGTTGGTCAGGTCACGCAGCCACTGCCTGCAATCCGGCCGCTCGCCGTGGACGTAGTAATGGTGTAAGACGTGCCCGGCGCTGCGGCAGAGCTCCCACTCGGCGCGGTAGACCTCGCACGGCCGTGGAGGCTGCGGGGAGAGACAGAGGAGAGCACGGGCAGACCCCATAGCCTGACCCTACCCGGCCCAGGAGCCCAGCGCACTCACCTGCCAGCTGCCTGCGACCGCCATGTCCAGGCCCCGTGTGACTGACAGAGACATGAACCAATGAGCTCCAAGCAAACTCTCACTAAACAGGACGTCTGCACTGAGTGGATGATAGTCAGAGGCCGCACCACCTCGTGTCTAGCCCGTGGCTTAGCTTCAAAGCCGCATAGATATTAATTAGCAGTCTGAAATCCAGTAGTTCTGGTCAGTTCTCCTGGTTTTTATTGTTCAAATCCGTAAAGTGGTTCAGCTTTTGAAGTACAACTCTAGAACTCTGAGTAACCCATCTGGCGGTCTGAAACTACAGGGATCTGGCCTGAGCATACAAAGTGTACGTGAGGTTGATTTGGTGAATAAAGAGGGAACCCGTGCAGGATGCCGAAGGTTGAAAGTAGTTCTAGAAGTGACAGGCTCAGCGTTGCACACCTTTAATCCCAGCATTCAGGAAGAGAGAACAGGGGCATCTCAGTGAGTTCTAGACCAGACAGGAATACATAGTGAGACCCTGTCTCAAAAAAACAAACAACCAAACCAAACCAAACAAACAAAAAACAAACAACAAAAAAAACCCTAACTGGAGATCATAAGGCGGGATGGCTCAGCTCGTAGAGAAACTTGTGAACAGAACCAAGGACCTGAGTTTGATCCCTGTATCCTTCTGGGACTCCTGAGAGCTGTACTCTTACCTATACATGCACATACTTACACATGCAGTCACACACATTTTTATTAATACATTTATGTGTACAGATGTGTATGTGCAACACGTATACATAGATCATCTGGAACTGGAGTTATAGGTGGCTATAAGCCAAGTGAGTGCTGGGAACCAAACCTGGGTTCTCTGCAAGAACAAGTGCTTAACTGAGCTCTTTCAAGCCTTACAAAATGAGTTAGCCAACAGAATTCCACAAATGAGGGCTGCCTTTCTGCTAGGGAAACTGAGGCATCCCCATAGGACAGGTCTGGCAGGGCACCACAGCATTTATGCCTTCCAGAGTCACAGTTGGCCAGTGATGATGTCCATGCCACAGAGTTAGGAGCCAACTTTCATGTTTATGGATATTTCTCAGCAAATGGACACACTCTGCAGCTATCAACCTAGAGGGAAGGTGTACCCCCATGGGGGCCTTGCTAGGCCTGACCAGCTCCACTCCAAGCATTGGGGATTGACATCTGTCTGTACAGCTCCACAAATTTCAGAAGCAGTCTTCTAATGACAGGATAAGTGCGGTGCTGCTGTAAGGGGGCATTCCTGTGACTTCTGGCTAGTGGCCCATACCACCAATCCTCGACATACCTTATCAAACAGCTAGAGGCAAGTTTTGATCAGTTTATTTAATTCTTTGATAAGAATTATTCTCAAGGAACAAATTTTAAATAACTGGATCAGCATGTCAAAAGATCTTACATCATACAAAGTGCAGATCTGAGGACAATAAAACAGTAAGAAAATGGGCATGGATGCGCCTCAGTGGCAGAGTGTGTGGCACACTGAATATTCGTGGGGTTCTGCTTCAATCCTAATACTTGAAAGAGAAACTATAATGTAACGGGGCACAGAACTCGAGCATGTACTCATTCTGCCTTTCACATCTGGCTTCATCACGGAATTCACTGAGAGCGAGCAGATCAAAATGAGAGTGCATTCATCTGCATGAGATCCCTTCTGAGTCACTGTAAATAAAAACAGAGGCCATCTTTGTCAGGTGCTCCAGAGTAGCCATGGTGGGCTAAAGACGCTGCCCCGTGTACAGACATGGGAGAAGAGCATGTCAGGAATCAGGGAGCTGTGGAGGCCCTGGAAGGGAGGGCTCTGGAGCAGAGTGTAGGAAGTGGAGGAGACAGCCACCTATAGGACCAGAGCACGTGCTCTCCCCCAGATCAAGTACCCAACCCCCAAGGTCTGCTGTTTTGCATCCAGGACAAGCTTGATAGTTCTTAGGTAACTCTAAACAAACCATAAATAACAGAGCATCTCTGAACTTGTCAGAGTCAGTAACTGTAAGCCAGTTGTAATCGGATCTTTTATTTTCCAGTCAGCCAATAGTTTTGGACTTAGGGCTTTCTTCCCTTCTTACGCAGTGACTGTCCTTCTCCAGAGAAAGCAACGAATCTGCCTCCAGCTTCATCCTAGGAATGAAAATAGGATATCATTTTCAGAAACTCCTCAAAGTTTACAATAATTACTTTATTCTATGGACTCGTGTGCCTTCTATCTACTTTCCCTACTTCATTATTCATAATAAGATATGCCCTGGAGGGGTTGGAGAGATGGCTCAGTGGTTAAAAGTGTGTGCTGTTCTTTTAGAGGACCCAGGTTCAGTTCCCAGCACCCATGCTGGGCAGCTCACAATTGCCTCCAAATCCAAGGGATTTAGGTTCACTGTGTTCCCTCTTCCGAACTGCCAGGGCACCTGCACACACAGGTAAATACACATATATAAACACACATATAAATACATAACACACATATAAATAACATAAGTATCAAATGTCTCTGGAATTTATGTCATTGAGAAACTCACAAATCACAGCTGTGTGAGTCTACCACCACCTCTGTTTTTAAATTTACTGTACAACCTCTCCTCAACTTATGGAGGCAGTTAAGTCTTAAGAAGCCATTTTCAGCTGAAGTTATCATTTCATACAACTTCTTTCCAAACTCCCAACTCAATTACAAGCCACATTGCAGTGTTGGTAGCCTCCCCCTTGTGACCATGTGAGGGAAGGGAACCTGTGGCTCCTTGCTGCCATCCAACACTCAGAGAGGACCCCACCACCTATTAGCCTAGGAAATAATCAAAATTCACAACTCTAAGTACAATTTCTATTGAGCATCTATCACTTTCACACCACTAGAAAGCTGAAAATCCTAAATTAAGCCATGATAGCTAGAGAATCTTTTACACAATAATCATTTTATATTTCCAAATGTTTATGTGTACCGGTGTTTGCCTATATACATCTCTATGGAAAATATGCATGCAGTAGCTGTGGAGAGCTGAAGAGGGCCCGAGATTTTCCCTAGGACTGAAGTTAAAGAGGGTTTTGAGCTACCATCTCCATTGAGTCTGAGTTCTCTGAACAAGTCCGTGTTAGAGCGTTAGCCAGCACTCCAGCCCCACAACAACCGTTTCAATGTAAAAAGTATAATGCTCCAAGAAAAGCTCACTCTCAACCGCACCAACCCAGGAGTAGTATTTCCAGGAACTTTTCTGCCCGTTTTTACTTAATGCCCAAATCTCAAACCTGTGAGTCTCTAAATTCCCTTACTTCCTGGTTGGCACTGCTGAGGTAAGTGGCTCACTGTGTGCATACAGCGCTGGTTTTTGTTTTGTTTTTGTTTTTTCCTAGAAGGGAATTCCTAGCTTAAAAGATGCACTTTAAAAAAAAAAATTGTATATTCAGACCAGCCAACCATGAGAAGCACTATCAATCAATTCTTTCACTAGCAGGTTTGTTTCTTTAACACTGCAAAACCAGTAGGTTTTACCCCCCATATGCTTTTAACTGCTCAAGATCTGAGACATTACCTCTTGGTTTCCTACAATAGATGAAACCTACAGTTTCCAAAACACACCTACTGTACCCTGAGGCAATTCAATGTTCATGTGATGCCAAATGCCTAAGTGTAGAGCACATGTGAACTACAGAATGCAGGCCTCTGCCACACAGCCTTCTGTCTGTCCTGACTTCTCTCTCCTCATCCATCTGAGCACAAGACTTGACGGACTTCATCTGTTTGAAGGTATATCCCAAACTAGGACTTGCCATTTTCTTGCCCTAGAGCCTCAGCTTCATCAGTGCTGGGATTCAGTGTGAGTAGCCACTGGCCCCAGTTATTTCTACTTCCTTTCTTCAATGAGGTATACCCTTAAGTACTTTAAGGCTTCTCAAAGGTGTCTTTTGTGAGGTCCTACATGTCAGAAAATACTTTTGTTCTGAACCCAGTGTCTTGTTGGTAGCTCAGCTAGTGAACCAGTCTGGTAGAGCTGCCATGTCATTCACCATAAACTCAGTGGCTACAATAGCACATTGACTTATGAACATTCTGGAGATGAGAAGCTGAGACCAACGTGTCTTCAGATCCCTCTGGCTTGAAAATGGTCCTTCTATGTCTGTACCTGGCCTTTCCTCTATATGGTCACATTTCCTTTTCCTGGGAAAATTGGAAAATAGGTCAGATAGGATTAGGGCCCCATTTTCCCTTAATTATACCTTGTAAAGGGCCCTATGTCCAAACAGTCACATTATGAGGACAACACAGAAATTTTGAAAGGACAAAGTTTAGCCCAGGAGGAGTTGGGTACAAAATTTTAGGCTGGAAATTTTTGCTCTTAGAATTTTTGTCTTGCTTTGTTGAAAGAATCATTTTAAGTAGCCTGAGGCAGTTTCAAACTCAATCCTGCTGTAGCCTCCCGAGTGCTAGAGTTACAATGAGCTACCATGCTTGGCTTCCCATGAAAACATTTGAAATCAAACGTGTTGTCAAGTTTACATATGGATGTAGCACACACAGATGGCTCTCATCCCTCATCTTCTCGTATCTCCTTCCCACCTGCCTCTGCTGCCCCTCTTCCCTACAAATCTTTCTATTCCTGTCTATTCTATTTTGAGACTGACTGGATTGAACCAGGATGTCTGTGTGAACATGAGTTTGGAGCTATCTACTGGAACCTGGTAGGCTCAACAGTGGCTGTACAAATGAACATAATAACTCTCTCTTCCCAGAATCTATCAATAGTAAATAGTTCAGCTATAAAGGGAGGGCACCATTAGTCCTTCCTCTATGTCCTTTCAGAACTTTAAAAAAAATTTTTTTAGACTCATTTGTGTATTTTGTCTATGTACTTGTATGTGTAGTGGGTATGTGCCAGGTGCCTCTGTAGACGGTTCTCTGGAACTGGAGTTAGGGATGGTGTTGGGAAATAAGCCCAGGTCCTCTGCAAGAACACATGCTCTTAACCAATGAACCATCTTTCCAGGCCTTTATCAGATTTTGAAACACTGTTCTACCACCCAGTTCCTGTGTGTGCATCCACAGATTGTTGGGGTTGGTCTTGTGTGCTATGTACTCAGATGCTGAGTTCTGTGACCCAAGATCGGGTTGTATTCTGAACATGGACATTGTATTGACCAATGTGCTCCCCAATAGAATGCTGATTGGACAATAAAAGGCTAGAGCCTGTGACTGGGCAGGAGAGAGAGAAAGGTGGGCCTTGAGATGGAGTAGGGGTTCTCAGGTAAAGACCACAAGAAGGAAAAAGGTAGGGGAAGAAGGAGGTCACCATGAGGCAGGATGGACCACAAGCGCATGACCCAAACAAGCTCGAATGGAGGACACACTTGAAACAGCACGACTCAGCTGGCAAGTAATGGGGCATTTATCTGGTTATGAAGAGCCAAGCTGGCTTGAACTAGTCTCAGAACCTGCCCAGTTTAGGTTTGCAGCTTGCTAATAGATTTTGATGTCTCTGTGTTGTTACTCAGGAGCTAAATGGAAAAGAGTGTTGCAGAAACTACCATAAAATTACTTCATTAAAAGATGATGTCTCTAACTATAAGAGCTCTGATCTCTTTCTAGATCTTTTTCCTGCTTCAACCTGGACCTATTTCTATTCACTGTTCGAACTCAGTGGCACTAACTAATCTGTAAACTAATGGCCTTCCATTTAGAGAAGTTGCTTGCACAATTTCTTTTCCCTTACTCCTTTCCTTCCTTCCATTCACTCATTTGTTTTGCAATGAAGTTTTCTATGTTGCCCAGGCTGATCTGGAATCCCTGAGCTCAAGCCACCCCGCTGCCTCAGTCTCCTGAGTGCTGGGACTACACATACACACTACCATGCCCGGCTTCTCACAGTCTGCAGTCCTCAGACACACTTTCACTTCATTTCACCTTAGTGTTAGGGATGGACACCAGGCCATGCTGACCAAGTACTCTATCTAGCACTGAGCTTTACCTCTAACTCAGACCTATGAGTTTTCTGTATCTTTGTAGCTCAGACCTATGAGTTTTCTGTGTATTTACTGGAAGAGAACGTTCATTCTTGGGCTTATTAGAGCAATAAGCAAGCCTGGCTGCTACCGTCTGAGGTCAAATAGCAGCCAATTACTAAAGGCTACAACAGACTTTATTATCTAGTGTGACAGATGGTCCTAGGCTAGGGCCCTTCCTGAGACCTTTTTCCTGGGGTTGCAGAGGCCCAGTATAGTGTGAGAAAGGTGCTGTGGCTCTAAACGCATTGTAATAGGTATTCTATCTTTACCTCAAATTTCCAAAGGTGCCTTCGGAGAGCTCTGGGATCCACACCAAACTGCCTCGTGGCTTTTCCCAGGCCAGGCTTAGACTGTAGCTGTCTATGGCTAATTAAAAGCAGGTTCTGCTTGTCCTTCTGTCAAATCTGTGAGGAAGTTGCCTCCTTTTCCAAACTTATCCCATTACCTTTCACCAAAATTTTAGTGGCTCTGAAGATAGAGTAAAGCTATGCCTTTAGTTTCATATACATAAATATTTGTGGATAAAACAGGTCCTACTGTGCCTGCCAACCTGTTCTCCCTTCTATAAATCACACTGGAGTGTGAGCACGAGGAAAGCTAACTATATGTGATAAAGGATGTAGGCAGGTCTCATGGAGATGCTAGAGGCCTACTGACATCTACTCCAAGCCTGGAAAACTTACAACACTGTGTCAGCTTAAGGGACATTAAAGGCTGCAAGAGATTGCAGTTCGGCCTTGGAGCATCTTAGTCTTTGTCTCAGGCCACCCAGAATACTAGAGCGGACAAGTTCAGTAGCCAAGTGTCTGGCAATGATCCAGCAGTCCATCTTATATAGTCTCACAGCACAGCTAATCTCTGGCCTATTGAGAGAGACCCCTTCCTTCCTTCCTCCCTCCTTCCCTCTTCTTCTTCCTTCCTTCCTTCTCTTCTTTTAAGACAGGTCTCATTTAGCAAGGCCTGACTTTAAGCTCCTGGATCCTTCTTGCTTCGACCTCCCAGTCGCTGAGATTACAGTTGTGCACCATGACCAGCTAAGAGTGATCCTTGGAGAAATGAACCTGGAAAGCCTAGGGTCTAACAGATATTCTAGAAATACAGGTGGCTCATTCCAGACACAGCTGCTGTGCAGAATGCAATCTGCAGCAGGATAAGACACTTATAACTAATGCCTAACACCTTGCACTAAGTTCCCATGTAATACCTCCTGCTTCTAAGGCAGCTCCCCCCACCCCCATGCCCACTGACAGGAACATGCTGGTCATAGAAGCTTGCTGTCCTGAAGTCTTTGTGAAGGTCACTTTCTAAATGGAGTGCCACAGACACCATGTGTGAGGTGGTCAGGGGCTCTGGCTCTGTGCCCATGCATCTGTACAAACAAAATCACAGCATGAAGCTCACAGGAATATCTCAGCAATGACATGTTACCTAAGAAGCACACAGAGGGTACCTGACTTGGCATTGACACTGTGAGCCAGTATCATGCTAGTCACCATCGTTGCAGTACCAGAGCTGTAGCAGAGGCCTGAACCTTCATGACTATGTTCATGCTAACTCTCAATGTCTCGATTTTGGTCAATTTGGTTTCCTATAAGCACATGCACCTATTCCCAGGTATCATGTCCAACCACAGAGTCAGCGGGGCCTGTTCAAAGCATCCATCTTTGCAGGATTCTTAGCCACACGGTCTCTATCTTACAGCCATAGCACTTACTTAGGAGTCACTGTACAGAAATGGTACGCTCTAGTTCTAGGTTAGAAAGAACAGTGATAAACAAGAGTATAGTTCAGCATGTGTGAGGTCCTGGGTTCAACTTCCCATTCTGAAACAAACAGTAAGCAAAAAGAAGATGAAACCCACCTGGGTCTCCAGAGTTTTTTCGTGGCAGAACCTGGAGTCAGTTCTTGACCCCTGCACTGCCAGGTCTTAGTCAATAGACCTGCAATGATTCTACAGAGTAATCAGCCCATTAGGAACAGCAGGGCCACACGAAGGGGCCTACATCTCACAGAAGCACCCTATTTTGAATGATAGAAACACTAGTCATTACTAGTAAGTAGATCCTATGACCAACAAGATAAACTTACCTCTTCAACCTTTTTGACCAATGGACGTGAATTTCTGATGAAAGTGATCTTACCAAGCTTAAATTCGTAATTAGGAATTCCTCTGTGAACAAGGAGAAAGGTTAGTTCCAAGGAGGACTAAGATTTGCTTCTGACAATCAAGAGGAAGGTAAGGAGAGACAGCAGCGCCTTCTTGGTAACTGTCTGATATACACTACTCTGCCCTCTATGTACCTGCTAGGAGGGAACACAAAGTAAAAACACTGGATAGGAGCTGTGGGCACTGGCCTAGCCTTAGACTTCCTCTGAAAGTGCTCCAGTGGCTCCCATCTCCTATTCTCTTCCTGGCCACACACACAGCAGACAGCTAACACATCCCTAGCCCTACCACACTATGAATCCCTGGACAGACACCATCATGCTCTACCACTGTCAGAGAGCGAGCAGGGGCTTGAGCCTACTCAGTAGTCTGCTGCTTTGTCTCCAACCTGGAATGAGGCTCTCCCATTTTTGATAAAAAGCCCATGTGTCAAACCTTTCTTGCAAAATGGCAAACACTCATCAGGGACGGACTAGGACAGACCCACCTTTTGATGTCTCCAGGCTTGATTGGGGAGGGACTGGGCTCAACTCCTTTTTTCTTTCCATCCAGTCTATTCCCAGAACCAGAGAAGGCCTGGACAAAGAAGTCAAGAGGGTGCATGCCCAACCTCAAGAGTGAGCAAGCATGTGAGAGACCCCAGAAGAGGTGGGGGCTGGTGCACTGCCAGATCCTCTGGAGTGCTGCCAGCCCAGATATCTCCACCAGCCCCTCAAGGGACTGCGGGAAGCCCAAGAGCTCTCTAAGACAGGTAGCAGCAGTGACAACTGACCTCTGTTGCAAATACCGGCCAGACCCCTCCTTCCCACACGGCTAGTCATACCTTCTCTTCTGCTTCCCAGCACCTCAGCACCCATACACGAGCCACTTCTGCCTGCTGACCAGGGAGCCTGGCTAGCAAACATGCAGCTTACTTTCAAATAGTGTAGGCAAATAAAAGGATGTGTTTCTAGAAGCAAGGCAAATGTGCTAACAACTGGTGAGCCAAAGGGAAGGGTGGTGAGTATCTATTACACATTTGGCTTTACAGTAGACACCCCACACATATCTAGGGACCATACTCAAGTCCTCCGATAGGCATACATTTTGAAAGGAACAACAGAAGTCGGAAACCTTTCAAGGTTGTCAAGGTCCCAAGAGAAAGCACATATTAAAAGGGTTGAGGGCTAGAGAAATGGCTCAGCAGTTAAGAGCACTGACTGCTCTTCTAGAGGTACTGAGTTCAATTCCCAGCAAGACATGGTGGCTCACAACCATCTGTAATGGGATCCGATGTCCTCTTCTGCTGTGTCTGAAGACAGCTACAGTGTACTTACATAATGAGTAAATCTTTTTAAAAATGGATTTAAATCTGTTTTTTTTAATTTTTTTAAAGGGTTAGTAATTGAGCAAGTGCCTGATTTGTCTGCTCATTTGGGTACCCAGAGCTCATGTCCTGCTAATGTTCACAAAGCATCACTGAGAATAGTTCCTGGCATTGGATGGAGAGACACAGTGCCGGGTACTCACACGGAAGCCAACCTCTCCAGCATAGCCGCTGTGGTCAGCTTCTCCCTCCTGACGGGAAAAGAAAAACAGGATGTGAGCTTCTTGGAATGGGTGGTCAGCTTCCCTTAGAGACTCGTTTCCACGGTTGCCCCAGTCTCCACCAGCTAGAACACACTACCCTCCTCGGAGGCAAGCCTCCTCCCAGGAGCAAGGACCACGAGCCAGCTAGCTGCAGAGTCCACTCACAAGGAAACACCCGACAGGCCAGCACGTCGGCTCACTAGGTAAAAACACCTGCCACCAAGTCTGAAGACCTGAGTTCAATCCTTGGTATCTAGTGGTGGAAGGCCAACTCCCAAAAGTTGTCTCTGACCTCCACACACATGCATGGCACACATACTCCCAATCTGCACACAACATATTTAAATGTAATGAAAATAAACAAAAGAAGCACAGGTACAAAAATATCAGGAGGAGCTCAAGAAAATGACTTACTATTGACTCTTCAGGTTGCACTGGTCTTTCTGGTTCTTTGTAGCCCAAGGGAGCATCAAAATCCACCTGTGCTTTGAAAATAAAGGTTAACTTCAGAGATATGCCATTCTCGGCCTCCTTAACTAACTGAGACAACAGCTTGAGTTCAGTTTTCCCATGCTTTATACTGTTCAACACCACAATGACATCAACACATTATAGACACACGGCTATTGTTGAGAGCTGTTTGTGTGTGTGTGTGTGTGTGTGTGTGTGTGTGTGTGTGTGTGTGTGTTTAGTTAAAAATAACCGTATCAGCATGGAAGTGTGTGTACCCACTACCCCAGGGAAGGTATCAATAGTACTACAACCACCCTATGTTCCTGGCAACCATTAATCTCTCTTCCCTTTCTAAAGTCTGACACCTTAGGTTGTCAACGTAAATGAAAGGAGACAGGAGACAAGTGTAACCTTTTTTTCCCTTGACAACCAGGAGTCCTGTCAATAATTTGTTTCCACTTAGCTCTTAATACTCTACATTCACTTTCTGACAGGCCTGAGGTGACTGTGGATCCAGCCACTTTAAGTACAGTCAATTGCAACTTCTATTCCGGAAGGACTACTAGGTGAATGGCCACCTCCTATCCTGACAGCATTTTCTTCCTCTTCCCTTTGTATGACACTCTCATGGGTTCTGACCTCACTTACAGTGCAAAGTCACTCACATTCATGTCACATTCAATAATGGATACAGCCTTGTCAGGTTTGGTCTCCATCACCCGCAGTTCATAGATCTGCAGAAAGAACAGAAAGATGAAGTAGTAGGGCTGGCAACACGGGCAAGCCTCACACCAGCTGGCAACACGAGCGAGCCTCACACCAGCTGGCAACACAAGTGAGCCTCACACCAGCTGGCAACACG
>CM052713.1:125674-139373 GCA_028551405.1 Uromys caudimaculatus
AGCCTCACACCAGCTGGCAACACGGGCAAGCCTCACACCAGCTGGCAACACGGGCAAGCCTCACACCAGCTGGCAACACGGGCAAGCCTCACACCAGCTGGCAACACGGGCAAGCCTCACACCAGCTGGCAACACGGGCAAGCCTCACACCAGCACCACTCCTTCCAGCACTGACAATGCTGCTTCACGCCGGATCATGTCGGTCTAATTCCACAAGCTAATTAGAACCATATTACAAAAGACTATTCCTGGCCTAGATATTCATATCTAATCTATTCTAACACCTAAAATCTAATATTCTAATATTATTATAAATTCTAGATCTAAAATCACAATCTAGTTTATTCCAAGAAAAGAATTAGCTAAATGTTTAAAGAGACAAGAGTGAGAAGAATGCTCACACCAATAATGCTAAGTCTATCTTTCTAAAATGATAAATGGATTCTACTGCTTAAATTTGAGGGGGGAGAGGAAAAGTAAAGGAAAGGAAAAAGGAAAGAGAAAAGAGAAAAGAAAGAAAGTTGGGCTAGGGTTATACAAGAGCTCAATTGTTTCACACCCCGACACCGATTATCGACATGACTCTGCAACGGTGTCCACATGGAGGTCAGAGTACACCCCTCGGGTTGGTTCTCTCCTCCTACCTGTGGGCTCCAGGATCAAACTCAGATCACCAGGCTCACAGGACCAGCATCTTTACCTGCACCTCACCAGCCCTACAGCTTGGCTGTAGGGCATTTGTACAGTATGTGCAAGGGCCTAGGTTCAATCCCCAGCACTGATAAAATAAAACAGCAGAGGCTCCCTGGGTAAAACACCAGCTGATGACCTGACTGTGGATCCACAGAACCCACATGAAGCCATGGTTCTTGGCTCTTAGGTCTCGTATTCAAGACAATTTAATTTAGTTAGGTGAAATGACAAGTGAGTTCTCACAAAGCTCAAGAAGGTATCACTTCTCCGTTATCCACAGAGCATCCCCATACTGACACCACGTGAGGAAGCTGACCAGGATTCTGTGACGGTGTGGGGACCTAGTCTGAGAGGATTAGCACTCATTTCAGGGAAGACCGTGCCAGGCTGGAGTCACTACTGAGCCCTACAGCAGTGTCAGTCCTGGCCCAGCTCCACGGCTGTCAGTTTGTGAGAGGCACCTACCCTGCCAGGCTCCGTGCCTATGGTGGGACAGCCCAAGACAGCAAGCCTTGTATTACACTCTCCATCAATATACTCTATGGATAACAAGGAAGTAAAGCTTTCTTTAGCTTTGTGAGAACTCACCTGCCATTTCACCCAACTAAACTGTCTTGAATAAGAGACCTAAGAGCCGAGAACCATGGATGAACATAAGCAGTATTAAGACTCAACAGACCTAAGTTAAGAAGTGTCTAAGGGAAGAGTCATATAAGATAATGTACGCTCCTGGGGGCTGGAGAGATGGCTCAGTGGTACCGACTGCTCTTCCAGAGGTCCTGAGTTCAATTCCCAGCAACCACATGGTGGCTCACAACCGTCTGTAATGGGATCTGATGCCCTCTTCTGGTGTGTCTGAAGAGAGCAATGGTGTACTCATTTACACAAAATAAATAAATCAATCATTTTTAAAAAGCAGAGGTATAATAATAATGAATGGGTATAAAAATGTTAAGCTTACTTGTTTATAATCATTCCTTAACAGTTTCTGAATGTTATTTTTTCATTGCTTTGACAAAATACCTGATGGAAACAACTAAGGAAAGCCCACAGTTCAGGCGGGGGTGCCAGGCGGGCGGGGGTGCTGGGCAGCTGGTCACACTGTGTCCACAATCAGAAGTGAATGCTGATGCTCAGCTTACACTGTTTTATTCAGTCTAGGACGACAACCCATGGAACCATGCCACTTAAAATTAGAGCGGGACTTCCCACCTCAACCGTATCTTCAAAGTCCTTCAAGGACATGCTGCAAGTACTGATTCTATTGTGTTTCTGAATCCCATCAAACAGCAATCAAATTAACCACCATGAAAGGTAGGGAGACGACCCAGTGATTGCAATACATACATACATATGTGTGTGTGTGTGTTTGTATGTGTGTATGTACACACATACACACACACACATACACACACACACACATATATCTTTAAAAACTTAACTATGAACACTGAGTAAATTAGAGCTATAAATGTGAACCCAGGAAAAATTCAAAAACCAAACAGTAGGCAGCAACGCCATTTTTAGAACGCCTCATCCAATACTAGAATGGACAATGAGTAGGAGTCTGCACTGTGGATTCAAACATTCTCTTGTGGAGGGTGGGGGAATCTCATGAACCCTTGAACATATAACCATCTCCTAGGTGGTAAGATAACTAGCATGTACCACCAGGGTCAGCCAGCAAATGCATTTTTAACACATAAAAAAAATGAATGAAAGAAAGAAAGAAAGAAAGAAAGAAAGAAAGAAAGAAAGAAAGAAAGAAAGAAAGATTGATTTTTTTCTATTTTAAGTTTCTGAATGTTTTGCCTGCATGTATATATGTGTACCACAGGCATTCCTGGAGCCCACCAAGAACAGAAGAAAGTTACCAGACTCAAGAGGCCCTCCCTGAGAGTAGCTGCCTGTAACTTGTACAGGAACTCCACTGATTCAGCTTCCGTAAGTCACATCCTGGCTCGCCCATGCTCCTATAATTGACCCTACTGAATTGTCTGCATCACCAAAACGCTTAGGTGGAATACTTTCTTAGCTCTGTCGCTGCCCTCTCCCTAGTAAACAGGCACAGTGGCAGAACACTCTAACAGGGATGGCAGCCAGGCTCACCTACCTTCTCATTGTAGTTGATGGCAATCACATCTCCAGTCGTCAGACAGGCGAAGTTTCTCAGTGCATTTTCTAATCTGCATACATGCTGTCAAGGCAACACATCAGCAAGCTTCATGGCTTCAATTACACAATGTTTACTACTTCCGATAACTCTAGAAGGAACACTCTTCCATCGAATAGATGGAAGGGCTGACCTCAGACGAGCAGGACTGGCTCCTAGAATTACTTTGGCAGGCCCTGGCCAATGCTACGGTGCCAGCTCCCCACGTCTCTGCTCTACACTGTCTTTGTTCCTTTTCTCATCCCTGAAACCAAATACTCAACCAAAAGCAACATTAGGAAGACTTTATTTGGGTTCAGTGTGCCCTAAAACAGTTCATTATGAAGGGAAAGGGCGCGCAGGCGGGACAGGCTAGCGGCTGTGGAGGTGGGTGTCTACTCACACCTGGGTGGACCAGAGAGCTCTCAACTGCTTCCCTCCCTCTCCCTTTTGGCAACCTGCGACCCGGATCACATGATGGGGCTCCCCATACTCAAGCGGATCTTCCCTCCTCAGCTAAATCTCTTTTTAAAAAATACTCACAAATAAGCCCAGGCATGACTACTATATGATTCTAACAGTGAAGCTGAAAATAAAAACTAACCATTACATACACTGAAACTGCCTTCACCTTATCAGTCATATCCAGGAACAACAGTTAACCAAAGTAATTCTCTTTTCCCCATGAGAGCAGAGAAAAAGCCTCCCAGGAGAGATAGCTCAGCCATTAAGAGTGGGCACAGCTCTTGGAGAAGACCCAAGACTGGTTCCAGCACCCACACCGACAGATATGGTCACCTGTGACTAGGGTACCTGATACCCTCTGGGCCTCCAAAGGCACCTAGGTTCACACGCACATATCCACACACATGCCCATAATTTAAAAAAATAAAACAGGGGCTGCAGAGACGGCTCAATGGTTAAGAGTATGTACTACTCTTTCAGAGGATCAAAGTTTTGTTCCCAGCACCCACATTAAATGGTTCACAATCACCTATAACCCAAGCCTTAGGGAACCTACTCCCCTTTTCTGGCCTCCTTGAGTACCTATATGCACAAACATCCACACAGACAGACCCGTAAGAACTTTTTCCAATCTTTTAAAAAGCTCCAGGAAGCAATCTTTTAAATCTACATTATAATATGGGAAACCCCAAAGATCCTAAAAGGTGAGGGTAAATACAAGACCCATCCTATACTGACAGCAAAACACTGCAGTCCATTCTGATGGACAAATTAGGCAGCTCTTCCCACAGATGTCCCCTGCCTGCAGGACAGGACACCTCTACCACTGTCTACACTGTGAAGACAAGCACCCTTTGTCTAGGACTCAGACAGCAGCAGGCTCACTAAGGCCATTCTGTCTAGGACCTATTCAGCAAAGGAGTCTCTGCCAAGGCCCACTGGCACCCAGGGTTTGAGCCTTGGCACAGCAGCCTGCTTCTGACAGTGAGTGGAGAGAGGGGACAGGTGGCAAGGGGAGTAAAAGCAGGTTCTGTCTGTGTGTGTGCTTTCAAATGTTCTACTGTCCATGTTGCTGTTTGAGATTTTCGTTTTGTTTTTCTTTAGACAAAGTCATGCTAGGAACATCTTGACACAAAGCATGTCCCTCACTCATACTGGTCACCTTATAAATACACATTCCCAGCTTAACCTGAGAGGCAAACATAAAAGAAAGAAAAATCATTAGAACAAAACCGTTAAACCTTTCCTTCCTGATTGCTAAAAAACAGAAAATGTACTTAGCCAACCTTTATTGTCTTACTTTGAATGGGTCCTAAGTCTGAGCCCAAAGTGGGCTTGATTACCTAGTTCATGCTGAACCAGAGCTAAGGGCTCTACAGAGGGCTGGAGGCAGATGAGCCAAGAGGCATTTCCACTAGACAGACTGCGTATCTCGGCCTTTGTGCTAGGTAGCCACAAAACTTAAAAGAATGCTCTGCTCTGAGTCTAACAAGTATCTGCAAGTGAGTGGAGAAGGCCAAAGAGCCCTGACTTGCTTGGTCAGGACCAAGAGGACGTACTAGCCAAATGATGCTACTAACAATCACAACTTCAATCAGAAACAAACAGATGTATGGGTCCCCACGCTGTTCAGGGACAACCAGGAACCCCTCCTTTACGGAGGGGCTCTTACGTCAAAAGGATACACTGCTTTAGGGTTGGTGATATCCAGGAAGTCTGGGCTCTGAGGCTGGAACTTAGAGTAGGTAGCCACTTGAAGGTTGACGCTTTCCACCTGAACCAGGCCCCCTTCTTCCAACAGCAAATTCTGCATCATCTGAAGAAAAGAAATGAAACTCTTGAAAATTAAGAAGCCTACATGGTTAACATCTGCCAGTTAGTACACTGAGTAGGTCAAAGTCTTATTTGGGTAGGAGGGCCCAGGATGAAGACTTGGAACAAACCATTTAATCGTGATACATGCCATAGAAGAAAAACCAAGTGGAGAAGCACATGGAAAGCAGACCAAGTAAGGGATTCAACTGAGGCTGCACTGTGACCTGTATCTTGCAAAGGCCACCCACACAGGCCACCAGTTTCTAGCCTCCTGTACACAATGTTTCCTTGGGATGCTTACCTCCCGGCTCCAAAGCTGTCCCACAAGCAGTTTTCAAGGCCCCAAAGCAATCAAGACCACACTTACAATAGAAATACCACACAAGGAAAGGCTAGTCATGAAAGGCTCCAGACATGTCTGCTACAGGGGGTCATAAAAACACTAATACACATGCACTGATTAACTACCCAGTAAGATAGATAATAACTGAGGACAGGAACAGAAAGAGATGAACTGTGAAAATCTAGTATGTAGGAAACCAGGCCACTGTAGTACCGCCATCTTAAGTCAGAGGCAGAAAGCCATGGGTCAGGAGAAAGGGATAGGTTACAGGTCTCAGAGTGGATTTTTGCTAATCTTTTATCTTTTTGAAAACAAGTTGGATACAAAGATGCTTAAGTAGAAAGAACTGCAGAGTGACTTTCCATTGCCTTCCCTAACACCTCTGCCTCTTTTTATCTTTAGGGGCCCCAATGCTAGCCCCTCCCAAAAGGCTAGGCTAACCCAAAAGAAAGTCTTTAGGGATGCAAATCCCCTTGAGAACATTCCAAAGTAAGGACAGAGGGCTATGGTGCATGTAGGGAGGATGGGGCAGCTGAGGTGCAGTCCCAGGACAGACTACAGAGGCTCCAGCATACTGTGCTGAAAGGCTGGGAAGGACAGAAATGGAGGATAGCCACTCCTCCAAATGCCACAACAGGCTGCCAAGGCTTTGGCAAGTGAGGGCTCTATGACCCTAAGTACAAGTGTCCCAAGGGTCAATACCAGCCTAGTACAGGTCAAAGCAGTATAAAGTGGTCAGTTAAGAAAAAGATAACTGTGGTATGAGGCTCTGGAGCACATAGAACAATAGGGCAATTGCAGGTCTGAGTGAAGCCTACAGCTTCCCCAGACAGAAGCAGGACAAAGCCACAGACAGCACAAAGCAGGAAAAAGGGTCAGACCAAGCAGTGGGGAAGAGACTTCTGAAATGACTTGAGAACACAAGGAAGCAAGAGGACCTGAAAGCTCACTCTCTCCCTGGTCCAACCGTAGGTGCTTTGATGTGGACAGCACAGTAGGCCCAAGCCTGATGGTACTTCAATGCTAGCAAGCAAACTCATAATAAGTATGGGTCAACAGATAAGGTTCCAGCAGCATGCTAGCATTTGCTGCAGCCTGGTTCTCCCTGAAACTTGACGGCTTAGGTTGGGTAAAGCCCACTGAGCAGTCATGTAAGATAATCTTGTCACCTGAAATAGAAGCTGGGCAATACTAGGCAAATGCCTGCTCGTGCCATGAGCTGGAAAGCCTGCCCCAAAAGGCTGGGAAGACAAGTCTCACACCCCACAGGCTTCCTAAGTGCCATGTGACATCTCAGAGAGAGAAATTCAGAGTCACTACCCTACACGTCACCATCCAGTGCAGCTTCAGTGGCCTGGCCTGCTGCTACAACAGGACACTGTGTAGACACAGGACAGTAAGTAATGTGTGTAAGTGATAGGCATGTCAGAACTCAGCTTTAGTAAGAATCCCACAGCAAGTCTGGGCAAGGAGACAGGCAACACAGAAAAGCCTAGAAGTAGGAGTTGCAAGTCCAAGCAGGACTCCCGTTGGGGAGAACATTAAGCACCCTGGGGCCCAGCTGGAAAGGGTGGCAATGACCAAAAGAAATATCTCTAGAACTTGAATCACATGTAACCGGAAAAAGGAAAATTGAAATGTGTTGATCACTGTGATAGAGCAAGCAGGTGGGGACTGAGCTTTAGAAGATTGTTCTGGTGGCAGTGGGGCCTCCAAGTACAGCAGACAAAGCACTTCTGTGTCCTCAACCCCATCCACAGTCTGCCCAGGGCCTCTCAGGACACTCGACACCATTAAAGCACAAAGAACAGGGTACATGCTTCCCTGTGAAGGCTTCCTAACTGAGCCTGTCAACTGGGCTAGGACTGAAGGGAGGTAGAAGGGAAGCAAGGGAGTTGCAGTCTCCAGACCACCCTACAGAATGCTTGCCACCTCAGGATCCTCCCTGAAGTGGGAAGCGGTTCGGCCAGCCCTGCTCCGGGGTAAGCTCTGGGAGCGCTCATGCCCTTGCTGAGGCACCCAGGTCTGTAATGCCACCCTCACATCAGCCTGACCTGTGTCTACACAGCTACGCATGATGTCTTCACCATGCACAGCACACTGCTCAAGATGTCTTCCTCTCACTGGGCCATTCCACTTGAGAGGACTCTCAGGCATGCACACACAGAGAAAAGGGGAGTCTCTGCTGAGAAGGTCCCCAAGGGACAGACTCTACAGACCTTCACAGCTCAACTCACCCAGTGGGGGAGGTAACAGATGCCTTCATCAGCAACAAACTCCAGTACACCACAGTGTGTCATTCGGTCTGAATTCTTATTGGTCAATTTGAACAGCATAGGATAGGTAATGTTGAGCCGGCCTAAGAACAAAGATGTTATAACACACAATAAAGTACCACACAGACCACCAGTTCCTATGAAGGAAACCCTGTCCACCCAATTCCCACCTGTGGCCTTGTCCCCTAAACTTCAGAGCCTGCTCCCACATTTCCTACTGTTCTGGTCAGATGGGTATCACTGCAAGAACACACCATGTGGCCCTAGACTTAGTCACGCAGCACCAACATAAACATGATCTTCTGAAATCATGATTCTTAAAAGTAGCATGTTCATTTATTCATCAATAATTTAAGTGCCAATCATGTGCCAAAAAAAAAAAAAAAAACAAAACTCTGTTCCTTTAAAGGTTTTTGTGTAGACAGGTGAGATTGTAAATCAGAACGTCCTGCAGGCAAAGAGTGCAAAGGGAGAAAGACCAGAAAACAGGCTTCCCAGCCCCTAGAGACACAGCTGCCCAGGTCAGCTACCAGACACACAATCCAAGAAGGGGGACAGCTAAGCAAAGGAATGGGTGAGAAGAACTCAGCCAGTTCAAGGAATGACCAGCAATTAGGCAAGATGGCTGGGGTCAGCTGTGAGAGCGAGTCAGGAAGGGAGACACTATGAGAACACATGGAACAGAGATAGGTACCTAGGCCAGTGGGCAGCCCTAGCTCAGCAAGGTCACAACATGGCATGTCTCTGAACCCCAGTGATCTATGAGTTACGGGCTGCACAGAGGGCAGGAGCCAGCAACAGGACTGGTGAAATGCTGACTCAGAGGCACAAGGGCAGAGAAAGGAGGACCTGGCCACATGAAACCAGAAAAAGCCAGAAGACCAGGGCAATAGGAAGGGCCTGAGAGGTTCTGGGAGGGAGGTTATCAGCGGTGTTTGCCCTGTCCTGGGCAACTGTTTAATCTTCCACAATAATCAAGAAGGCACTATCATTTCTCCATTTTTAAATTATGGGAGAAACTGAGGCATGTGGATAAAGTACCATGCCCTAAATGACCATGCTCAGGAGCGGTGGTGCTGGGACCCAGACTTAGTCTGCCAAAGGCGGAGCTGAAGTAGACTGCAGCTTGTCAAGTTAAGCATACACACCAAGACTCACTCCATAGCCCTAAATGGGCTCTAACTCAAAGGCCTGCCACTACATCTGACAAGAAAAGTCCACTTAGCATCAGGAAGCAAAGCAGACTTCAGGCCTCTCTCTAAATGTTGAATAAATAAAGTTAATCAGGGAAGCTCCAAAGTGGCTTAGAAAACTGCCTCATTGTCGGATGGAGGTGATCCTGCCAGTACAAGGGTGACTGAGACAAGTAGCCCAACGAGCTAGGCTCTCTATCACTAAAACAGCCCCAGCCACGGAAGCTACAAGTTGACCCAGATATGCATGGTCTTGGGTGCTGCAGCCCAGGCTCCCACCAAAGATCTGAGACGGAGGCAGCAAAGGGAAACTCTAGCATCCTTCAGCATGACTTCGAGCTCCCCAGTCCTCTGCAACACTTAATTCCTACAGTCTGAGCAATAACCCGTACTTTCACAAAGCAAGACTCCCTTGTCTTACTTGGTTACAAAGGGTTTCTTCCACCACTTAAGAGGTCTCAACAGCTGAGCATGGTGGCACACACCTGTAACTCAGAAAGTCAAGGCAGGAAGATTTTAAGTTTGAGGTCAGCCTAGTTAAGTTGGGTGAGACCCAGTCTGAAGGGCTTTAAAGGGCTGAGGGTCTAACTCCGTGAATAAGCATTCAACTAGCATGCCTGAATCCTTAGTACAGCAAAAGCAAACAAAGAAAGGTCTGAATGTTGCTCTAACCTGATCTAAATTCCACTGATCCTGTTCCCAAGTATCTTCCTGGATACTTTGCTAAGGGACACACCTGGGCTCCTTGGTCAGCTCACTCCAAAAGCAAGACTAAGGACCCATTCTGGCTTTGTAATGGCAGCCTATTGTGAACCCCATGGTTCTATTCTACCTGCTGCCTAAGGAGAAACCTCCACTGGACAGTCACATCTAGAGCTGGCAATAGGTCACCTCCCCACTTATAACTAGAACTATCACCACAGCTCCAATGGTGATGGGGTGGCCCTGATGGTGTTAATGGAGATACCAAGACCCAGAGAGGCTTAGTCAGTAGCTGAGCAGGGCAAAGTTCACAGCCCAAACACAGCTAAGTAGCATCTATTCTCTGCCAGTCACCACTACATCTTCAAAAACCAGTCTCCACAGGATCAACTCAATATGGGAACATCTTCAGGTTTCCAAAGCAGAGTGCATCCACAATTACGGCTGTCCATAATCCGAGAAAGGAAGCATGAGGCTTTTCTCACAATGGCTTTATCTGACACAGGAAGAGAACGTGGCAGCTCAACCTTTGGTTTCCTCAGGATACAATGTCACATTGGAAGTGAAAAACTCAGGTTTGGAGCTCAGGAGAGCTATGTGGAAAGGAGGTGAAGATCTGCTTCACACAGTCCTCTTGTAGATCAATCACTTTTTCCTTTAGGAGACAGCCTAGTGAGCCCACACTACAGCATGAACTACTCAGGCACTATGCGAAGTGCTGCTCCTTTACACCTATACAGCTCTTGAGACAAGCCAGGCAATGGGGAAGGGGTTGGGGACAGAAGAAACAGAGAGGACTGTCCTTTACTGAGTGGGTGCTTATGGTGCCCTTACAGTGGAAAGCACAGCCATGCTTGGCTCATCTAAGGTACCTGTCCCTGGTCCTCCTGGCCCAGCATGCCCTCCAAAGCGGGTTCTAACCACACCCTGACAGAGGTTACCTGGACCTGAGCACGACGCAGAGCCCATGCCCACTCCCAGCTTCCACTTCTATTTCCCAAACTGCCGAGTCATGATGAAAGTACTTACTGAGTTGATCGAGGGCTGAGGGTGGCATAATTACTGTGAAAAGAATATTTCAGGAATATTAAATAAATAAAAACAAAAGGATAGAACAAAGGCAAGATGTATACTTTCTGACACATCTTTTAAAAGCTTTAAACAATGGTTTTGGGCTAACCAGAATTTCATAATGACTTTTCATAAAGAATCTTACTTGAAGTAATTTATTTTTGTGCTCTGAATGGCACTTAGTCAACAAACATAATTAGCATCCTACTCCCACTACCCATACCTCAGGACAAGTGACATTTTTACTATAATGTTAGTGTCTGGTGCCCACATGCAAAGTAAGGGCTCTATAAGGCTACAGGGCTCATCGAGTTTAGGGCAGGAAAGGTTATTATTCAAAATAAAAACAGGCACATACTCTTCCCTCCTTTCTCCACATCTGACCTGTCATTAGGCCCTGCTAGCATGGACACGGAGAAGCAGCGGTACTGCGTGGAGAAGCGGTTCTGGAAGACCCGGGGAATCGGGTGGTCAAACATGTTGAAAGAAAACTAGAAGAAAGAAAGAAATAGTGTTATTATTAAAATAAAGGTACTTTTAATAAAGAGGATGGTTATCAAGTCCAGTGACCTTGACTTAGCCTCCCTCACAACTAGGACAAATGTAGGCCACTGTATCTAGCTCAAGCACTTAACACAGTAAGCCATCAGTGCTTATAAATGTGGTCAAAGAACACAGTAACTAACCAGAATGTTCTGACTGCCTAGGCAGCACAGTGAACCTCAAATCCCTTTTGGCTCCCCCAGACTCATCCCCCAGGTCCATTATCTATAGCTAGTGCAACTTTCCTAAATATAAAGCCAGGCCTTCCCCTCCCACCTTTCTGCTCCTATTTCCTATTCTCAAGACCAAGGCTGGGCCTTACGTATACTTCATAGAGACTCACTGCTGACCACCCACATCTCCTAACCTAATGTTCAAGGCCACCTCTTCTCCTGAGTGCAATGTTGGGGTACTAAGAAGGTAAATACCACCTCTGCCCTGATGAAAGATAAGGAAGATAACAATAAAATACCTATGTCTGGGAGTTTTAAAGACAAGAAGCAGGTATGGGGACAGACAGCACCCAAGAATGGATGCTAAACAAATGTTCAGGAGGAGATCCTCATTAAAGACCTAAATGTCTTGAGTGTCACCTGGGCAAGAAACACCGAACGGCACTGCAGGTGGTGGGAAAGCAGTTGCCCGTGGCGGACTCCTTCATCTGACTTTTAAGTTACATCCTTTTGTCAAGCAAGCTTCCCTCGCTTCAGCAGGGGTCAGGTTAGTGAATCTCCACACGTTCACAGCACAGAACAGACATGCACAGTGCAATAAGAATTCTCTGACACCAGCCAGCAAAGTCAAGCCATGAGGAACTACAGCCAAGAGTCTGCTGACCTTCACATGCTCAGACGTGCCCCAAGCACAGACTCACATACCCACCCCCCAGGCCTCTATTCTCAAGCCCGTGTGCACACCAACATCCCCATCAACTGTTCTTCAGTTACTAGCACAGAAGTTTTCAGTCTTTTATCTTTGTCTGACTCAGTCTTAGGTGCATAACCCACAAACCCCTTTATGATTGATGGGGTTGGGGCGGTGTGCTCATCAAAGCTCCTTCCCCTATGCCATCCACCTAACCTACTGCTTCTCTCTGAAACATAAACATACAGAAAGTATGCAGCACCCCTAACTCATCCACCCAAGAACATGACTATCTGCTCCTCCTTCACTGCTTTTACCATCCATGTTTACTTCCTTTAAAGTTTTGATACCTAACACACCAAGCAGTCAGCGCTGGTTACATAAATGAACTTAGATATTGATTTAACAGTGACACAATAAAAATCTAACGTCTTGTTTTTAACAAACAAATGGCATGGAGTCAACACCACATACTGTAGTGATTAGACATCACTGCAGCCAAATGGGTTTGACTTCCAACCTCTGTGCCTCACTTTCGTGAGTACTACCTCTCAAAGTTTTAGTTCTATCGGTTAGTATAACTACCTATGTTCCATGGGGAATGCAGGAATTAAATAAGTATACGTTGATAGAAAAAAGCACCCCAAATATTACCTATTGTCGTTATCACAACGTGATGAACACAACGTGACATACATCCTAAGACAGGATCTCTACTAAATAAAAGGTCAGGGGACTTTGGCAAAGCTTAATGTCCTTCGAATTCTCCTCCCTCGCGCCACTCCCCAAGAACTCTCCAGATAACTTCGAGTTCATGAAAACCTGTTGCGTGTCGAGCACTTATGAGAACTACCGACATAAAGTATCAGGTTCATTTCTACTCTCGGGGGCTGCAGTCCCGCCGAAAGGCATACGAGTCATGACTCGGACAAGCTAAGAAGAAAAGAGGCAGCTCGTAATTATGGATCCCACTTGGGACAGAAGCGCTCGGGACAGTGGAGCGGGCCCGACGCAGGCCCGGGTGACTCGGCACCTCCGCCACCAGGTCCAGGCCCTCCTCGCCGAGCTCCAGGGGCAGCTCTGGCATCACCCGGCTCGCGATCCCCGGCCAGCTCACCATGTCTGACAGCGTTTGGTGATGCCGCTTCTTTTCCTTGAACCTTACAATAGAAAGCCAGAGATCCCTCTTCGCAGCCGAAGCCACCGCTCTGAAACCCAGAACCCGCGAGAGGCTCGCCGGAAGTGACGGAAGACAGCAGGGGGTGGAGGTACGGAGGCCTGGAGTCAGCGGCGGAAAAACAGAAAGTCATGGAAAGGCCTGAGGTTTTAAAATTATTTAAAGTAAACATTAAAACATTTTATAACTGATTTCACAGGACAGCAATTATTTATAATGTTTAGATAGTATTCACTTCTGAACAACTTGGTAGAAACCGTTCTCGTTACAGACTACAATACCCAGAATGCAGCTAGAGTTTCCGGCGTTGGCCCCGCCATCATGGATTCGGGCGGAAGTAATCTATAGTTCACTCTAATTCTACGAACAGTACATCGAAAATGTAGTTGCGGCCTTTAAGCAATG
>CM052713.1:139473-205763 GCA_028551405.1 Uromys caudimaculatus
CGGATCTTATCCAGCTGCGAATAGCAGAGCATTATTGGCTGTCTTTAGTAGGACCCAATCAGAAAGGAGGAAAAGCTAAGAACTATTGGCTGCTGGCGTGGACCAATCGGAAGAGCTATGATTTGGCGGGAGTCTTGAGGCCCTCCGGGCTGTCGGTGTCTTAGTGCCAGCTTTAGGCATCGGGCCGCTGTGGCTATGTTCGTGACCGATTTCCGCAAGGAGTTCTACGAGCTGGTCCACAACCAGGTGACTCCCATTCCACGAGCCTGATCCAAATCTTATCTGAGGGGAGGGATGAGTGTCCGTGAATGGGCCGGGAGGTCAGGATGTTGCCACAGAGTTTGACGTCCCTGTGCTCACTCATCTGTCCGCGTTTGCTTCTACAGAGGGTCCTTCTCTTTGTGGCCTCGGACGTGGATGCCTTGTGTGCTTGCAAGATCCTTCAGGTGAGCTTTGAATACCTTAGGAAGCTAGGTCAGGGGCGAGAGGAGACGGAACAGGGTTGGCCCCAGCAGGAGGTGGGGCACAGAAGGGGAGGGACGAGAAGGAGCAGACAGGAGGTGAAGAACCCAAAGGATCCTCTCTGACCTATACTGGGACTAGAGAAGTATAGTGCAAACGGTGAGACAAGTAAGTAGTGTTTTTTACAATAACTCAAGTGAAAATGGTTTCACTTCTGAAATCTTTTAACTTGTAAATGACTTCTCAAAGATGCAATTTGAGAGAGGGGATGTGACCGCTGGGAGTGGTATCATAGCGAGTGCTGGAATTAAAGGAGTCCCTAGTCTATTAGAGAAGATTATTAGTTTGGGCTTTGACCATAGTGTGGTTTTTACAATGAGCTGGAGTCAGGAATTTTTCAGAACCCCTATAATTAAAATTAGCGTTTTATTTTCCTTAATGTTTTACTTTGGCAAATTGTATAGATCCAGACTGAACGCTCGCTAGCTTTTCCTACTGATCTTTTACAAAACAACATGTCACATAGATCTTTGTCTCTCAACTAAACTGGTTTGTTTGCTTCTGGTGATTCTAGGTAAGTTATCTTAAATGAGGGGTTTCTGACCATGTGCTCTCTCTCCAGGCCCTGTTTCAGTGCGACCACGTACAGTATACGCTAGTTCCAGTTTCTGGGTGGCAAGAGCTTGAAAGTGCATTTCTTGAACATAAAGAGCAAGTATGAACTAATGAATTTTAGAATAATTAGGCCGCTCTACTCAGTTCAGTTTCTTAATACTTAGCATTCGTCTAGTTCTGAAGTAGGATAAATGTGTTTTGGAAGTATCGGTTTCATTATGTTGAAGTTATGGTGACAGAATCAACATTTGCCAAAGAATCAACTATCTGAGGCAAGTCTGAACTACATATAGCAAGTCTGAGGCCGGCCTGAGCTACATAACAAAATCCTGTCTCAAAAATAAAAACCAGCCGGGCAGTGGTGGCGCACACCTTTAATCCCAGCACTTGGGAGGCAGAGACAGGCGGATTTCTGAGTTCGAGGCCAGCCTGGTCTACAGAGTGAGTTCCAGGACAGCCAGGGCTACACAGAGAGACCCTGTCTCGAAAAACCAAAAAATAAAAAATAAAAAAATAAAAAATAAAAACCAGTAGCAGGACAGTGGTGGCGCACGCCTTTAATCCCAGCACTTGGGAGGCAGAGGCAGGTGGATTTCTGAGTTCCAGGCCAGCCTGGTCTACAGTGAGTTCCAGGACAGCCAGGGCTACACAGAGAAACCCTGTCTCGGGAAAAAAAAAAAAAAAGAAAGAAAAAGGAAAACCAGTATAGATGTGGACAGCACCTACTCTAACCTCACCTGTTGTTTCCATTTATTTATTTATTTACTTACTTATTTATTTTATATCCCATATCAGCTCCCCTCCTCTCAGTGCCCCACTACAGTTCCTCCCCCTATTGCCCCCTCTTCTCTGAGAAGGGGAGCCCCCCCAGGGTATCACCCCAGCCCGGTCCATCCTTTCCCACTAGGCCAGACAAGGCAGCCCAGTTAGGGAAATGGGATCCACATATAGGCAACAAATTCAGGGATAGCCTCCACCCCAGTTGTTGGGGGGTCCACATGAAGACCAAGCTGTACATCTGCTACATATGTGTGCAGGGGAATTGGGGGGTTGCAGGCTAGGTCCGGCTTATGCTTGTTCTTTGGCTGGGGATTCAGTCCTAACCTCACTTATTTTATTAGGAAACACTACTGCTTTATGTTATCTCTAGAAAATTCATTCCAATTATCAGACACATTTTTTCACTTTGGAATTAAGAACGAAGACTCCTTACCTCTACCTGGATGAGGAATAGCATACTGAAGGAGGCCCTATAAGGAGTGGGCAGGGCATGTCAAAGTGTCTTTGGAGTCCCTGGCCATTTCTAGGATGACTTGGAAGAGATTTATTTATAATTTGAAGTACTTATATCAGTTGAGATTTTCCTTCAGTATTGTGAGACAAGATTTGGTTTTTTTTTTTTTTTTTTTTTTTTGGTTTTTCGAGACAGGGTTTCTCTGTGTAGCCCTGGCTATCCTGGAACTCTGTAGACCAGGCTGGCCTCAAACTCAGAAATCCACCTGTCTCTGCCTCCCAAGTGCTGGGATTAAAGGCGTGCGCCACCACTGCCCAGCGTGAGACAAGATCTTATTTGCTGGCCCAGGCTGACCTTGAACTCATTAGCAATCCTCCTTCCTTGACCTTCAAAGTGTTGTATTACAGGTGTGAGCACAGAGTCAGGTGATTTGGTATTACTAAGGAAGGGTTTTTGCTGTAGTGATAGTTTGATAAAGGACTCAATATTTAGGAGGCCACAAGTGAGGGCCACCCAAGATTTACTGCAAACCTACCCCCCACAATGCTGTTAATGTAATAAATAAGCCACAGAGTACAGTGTAGTTGAACAATGTTCAGCGAGACCTAGGTATGTGTTTGAAGTCTAGCTCCTGTTCTTCATTAGCTATTTGTGCACGAGTCTTGAGTTTGTGGGGCCTCAGCATGCTCTTCAGGAAGCAAGAAGAGCCCCAGAGCCTATTTTACAGGGCCATCATGGAAAGTCAATAACAAAGCCAGCTGTGGGCAGTTTTCAAGCCACTTAGCATTCCTCCTGGGCCTTGCCGTGCAGTGCTCAGCGGAGGAGCACAGGGACTGGCGGTGCTGAGGGAGGAGGGGCCTCCTTGGTGCGGTGTCTCCTTTACAACACCTCCTCCTCGTTTTCAGTTTTCCTGTTTCATCCTCATAAACTGTGGCGCCAACGTGGACCTGCTGGATATCCTTCAGCCTGATGAAGACAGTATATTTTTTGTGTGTGATACCCACAGGCCAGTGAACGTTGTAAATGTGTACAATGACACTCAGGTAACCAGCCCTTCCTTATGTGTGCTCTCTCCTTAATCAGTCTGCACCTTTTTATGCTGTGACTGCATTGTGCAGATCTTTGCCAAGTATGCTTCCCACTGCTCCAGCTAGGGGCATCTTCAGTACAAGAAGCTTATTTTATCCAGCTCATGGGCATGTCCACAATACCTTCCTGGAATGTGCATCATTTGGAAGGTGGAAGATCAGAACGTTTCAGCCCAAGACAGCTCTACTATACTTATTCTGAACCTTAAAGCATTAAATACAAAATGTAGTACAGACCACCTGTCCAAGCATTCTGTGATCTGATCTCTTTCTATAAGACTTCAGACGCTGAGACCCTCATAGAAGGAACCTCTTCAAAAGAAATCAGTCGGGAATTGCTATTAGAGACAACATTGCATTGGCTTAGGGGTTCACATCTGTCTTGATCCGTTTTGTGTCTCTATAAGAAAATATCTGAGACTGGGTCCCTTATAGATAAATTAGCTTCCTGTCCCGGATATTCTAGAGCACGGTGCGCACATCTGCTGTGCTCGGTGAGACCCCTGTGGTGAGTGGCTTCCCAATAGAGGGAGTGAAAAGGATAGTGAGGGGATGTCCATAGCGAGACCGGAGCATCAGGACAAGCCAGTGAAGATTCACATCCGCACTGCACATGGAAACTAAGCCTCTCAGAGGCCCGACACTTCTGAGAGATGCTGTGATTCCATCAGTAACGGAAGAGCCCTGACTGACCTAACGCTTGCCAGACCCCACTTCTTAATTGCTCTACCCTCCTCAATACCCTACATAGGCAGCAAACTTCAGGTGTGGTGGACCGTTTGGGGGATAAACCATATAAAATATCCAACCATGACAACATATTCATACCTATCAAAAGCAGGCTGGTGGGACTTTTTATTTTTAATGTATAGCATAAGAAAGAAATGTTGGGAAGCCAGAGAGATGGCTCAGTGGACCTGGGTTCAATTCCCAGGACCCACACGGCAGCTTCCAACTGTCTGTAACTCTAGATCCATGTGATCTGACACCCTCACACAGGTAAAACACCAATGCCCATAACATAAAAATTAACAAATTTAAAAAGAAAGAAATGTTACCCAGACTTAAAAGTAGATGGTAAATGCTTTTCAGAACTTAGTTTCATAATTTAATAATGCCATGTGGGACAGCTCTGTTGCCTTGCAGAATGGTACTGAGCAACCAGAGCTCTGCTACTGTGTGTACCAAAAACTTGGGAGCAGCTGATTAAGAAAAATTAAGATTCTACAGAATTAACATGGTGGTTGGTTTTCTGGCAAGGAGAGAAGAAAAGCTGGATTGTTTTTGTTTGTTTTATAACAGATCAAATTGCTTATTAAACAAGAGGATGACCTTGAAGTTCCTGCCTACGATGACATCTTTAGAGATGAGGCAGAGGATGAAGATCTTTCAGACAGTGGTGATGATGGGTCAGAGCCTTCAGAGAAGCGCACACGGTTAGAAGAGGTGAGTGTGGGTATTCTGGAGGAAGCAGAGTTGGGACAGGTATATGTGAGCCACCTGTGGCATTCTGGACCAGTGCTCAGTTGGGCATACCAAGCAGTGGGAAGTGGAGGACTTAGTGTGTGTAAGAACAGACTGGCTTCTACCCCCTAGCTTTGTGGCCTCTGGCAGATTTTTGGAGTTACTTGATCTGTGTTTTATCTATACAGGAGGATCCTGGCAAAGGAAAGGAAATTTAGGTCAGTTTAGCTCCATGTAGGAATAACTAGCAAACATTCACAAAAGAAAAACTCATCTGGTGGCACATGCCTTTAATCCCAACGCAGGCAGACCTCTGAGTTCAAGGCCAATTTGGTCTACAGATCAAATTCCAGGACATCCAGAACTGCACAGAGAAACCCTGTAGTAGTGGGAGCAGGAAGGGGCAGACCTACCATGGAGAAACAATAAACCCACTTTCCCCACAGTATTGCTCACTGTAGTTCACAGAAAGGTACCATGTGTATCTGATCCCTTGGCCAGTCCTATGTAAACACTCTAGGGAAGGCGCTTTTTTTTTGTGTGATCTGAAATTGATCAATAGAAAGATCTGCCCAACATGGGCTTCTGCTGGCTAAAGGATAGCAGGAAGATGGTGGTTGTTCCTCTAGTGTAGCTGTGTTTTGTTCTTATCTGTTACTGCTACTTCTTTATTTGCTTTAGTGCTCACAAGTTTGAGTATACTCTGTGTGAGCTTCCTTTAGCTTTTTATGGGGATTTTTGGTATTGGCTTGTTTGTTCTCTTTTTTTTTTTTTTTTTTTTTTTTTTGAGACAAGGTTTCTCTGTGTAGCCCTGGCTGTCCTGGAACTCACTCTGTAGACCAGGCTGGCCTCGAACTCAGAAATCCACCTGCCTCTGCCTCCCAAGTGCTGGGATTAAAGGTGTGCGCCACCACTGCCCAGCTTGTTTGTTCTTTTTGAGACAGAGTCTCACTGTGTAGCTCTGGCCAGACTGATAGGGCAACTTTTGTTGGAGTCTTTGTTCTCCTGTTGGTGTACCCAGATTGGCCGCTTCTTAGATTTCAAGTCTGGGTGAGCCAAGAAAGGAAAGCAGGCTACACACAGATCTCTAACTGTCGTGCCTTTGCTCCCACCATTTGCAGTTCTACTTAGTTTCTATAGTGTGTAAGAGTCTAGATATGTCCAGCAGACACTGGGGATATCTTAGCACCATCTTCCTGAAAGAAGTCTTCTGGTCGTAGACTGTAGAATCACCACAGAACCCATGCCTTTGTACCTAAGAAGTTAGAAATGTTGCTGGCATGCTCGAGAGGAAGAAACACAGCTCTTGTTCTCCTGGTGGCAGACATGGACTTTGAATGCTGGATAGGCCAAGTGGCCAGATGCAGAGTGTACTGTGGAGCACATGTCATGAAAGCCTATGCTCTTCTGTATTTGGATAGTGTCTACCAAGTTTTGGAAGCCAAATGAACCAGTCAGTCTTCCCCTGTCTCAGATATTCAGCTTCCCAGGTACAGGCTGTACTTGGAGCATAGACAAAGCCCACATTCTCCCTCAGAAGTCTGTGTCTAGGGGTTTCTTCCAAACCAGTGCTGTGTCAGGCTTAACCATCTGTCTTAGATTGTTTTCTATTGTAGTAACAAAACACCATGACAAAGGCAACTTATTAAAGAAAACATTTAATTTAGAATTTATAGTTGCCATCATGGCAGGGAGCACGATATCAGGTGGACATGGCACTGGAGCAATAGCTAAGAACTTACATCCTTAACTGTAAGTAGGAGGCAGACAGCACATTGGCAATGGAGTGGGCTTTTGAAACCTCAAAGCCCACCCCCAGTGATACACCTCCTCCTTCAAGGCCACACCTCCTAATCCTTCCCAAACAGTTCCACCAACTGGGAACCAAGTATTCAAACATATGAGCGTATGGAGGCCATTCTCACTAAACCACCACATTTTTCTTTTGTTTGTTACTACTTCAGGAGATAATGGAGCGAAACAGAAAAAGAAGGCAGCGCAGGGAGTGGGAGGCCCGGAGGTGAGTCTGGTGAAGTGGCTCTATGATACAAGAGCCCAGACTTTGTCCATTAGTCTCATATGTCTAGCCCTTTCTGAATGCCACTTTCCCTTAGGAATCTTGGAGTCAGCCACTTTGGAGAGAGTGTGTGGCTGTTCTTGAAGACAGCCTTGAATCAACCGGTGTATTGTCCTTGGCTTCCTAGAATTACAGGACAGGCCCAATAGTCTCCCAAATCCAGGCTCTTCTGTTAGGAATGAGGCCTTTACCAGATTTGTTTTTCAAATGTGGATACTTTCATTTGTAATCTTTTTTAAAATAAAAGAACAGATACCTGGTGATTGTATAAAACTTTTCATGGAAAGAAATATAAACAGAAACTAAGTTATCTATAATTTCTATTATTGCATGTGTAAAAACAGTGAGGTGCTTTGAAATGAAAATGCTAGCATGGTTATTCTAGCTTGAAATACAGAGGTGTGTTTGAAACTGGACACAGTAGGAGTTGCTTGCTAACAACCCTAGCTGTCATCCTTTGTGGCCTATCTGAAGGATTTGCCCACCATGAGAAAGAAGACGATGCCTCCTATAAAGACAATTTCAGTCCAGTTCTAGAAGTGTAAGGACAGATAAGGGAAACCAAGCAGTTCTGAGTTTAAGTTTCTTTTCTGAATTAGTTTCTGAAATATTCTGAATTTCTCTCTGAATTACCTATATTTGTGTATATTTTACATTATCAAACTACACATCTAATTTTGCATTTTTCTACTTAAAAATAGTTGGTACAAGGTCTCACTGTATATCCCAGGCTCACCTTCACTTACGATGCTCCTGCAGCTTCCCATGTGCTGAGAGTTTGCCATTGTTTCTGGCTATAATCATTTTTTATACTTCTGAATTCATTTTTGGTTTTTGTTTGTTGGCTTTTGAGACACGGGTCTCATGTAGCCCAGGCTGGCCTCAAACTTGCTGTGTAGCCAAGGATGACCTTGAACTTTTGGTCCTCCTGCTTGTACTCGGATTGTAGGAGATTAAAGGTGTGTGCTACCACGCCCCATTTACATGGTCCTGAGCTAGCAATCTACTACCTGAGCCCATCCTCAGGCCACAGAGTTTTATACTCCTGAACAGTCTTAAAAACTGCTTAGTGTTTAAAGCCAGGTGTGGCGGCATACCCATTTAATAACAGCCCTTGAAGGGCAGAAGAAGGTGGTTCTCTGCCAAATCCCTGGCCAGCTCATGCCACCTAGTCACACCCTGCCCAACTCAGAAATCAAAAGAAGGGGCTGGAAAGATGGCTCAGTGGTTAGAGCACTTGTGCTCTTGCAGAGGACTTGGGTTTCTCAGCACCTATAACTCCTAGGTACTCACAGGTACACATTCAAACTCCTAAAAATAATATAAATAAAAACAAAAACAGCTTAGTATTTGTTTGCTTCTTTTGTTTCAGGCTTTGGTTTTTGTATCATTAATTGTACGTATTAATGGGGTCTTGTGTGATGTTTCCATATATGAATACAACCCTCTGGGCTCAATCCATAGCACTGAAAAATAGAAAAAGATTCCTACTCCCTTTCTATTTCTTTTTAAAGGGTGTTTTAACTTCTTTTTGGGGGTGGTGTGGGTGTGCACATGTGGGCAGCTTGAGTGTTTCTCTTGATTGCTCTCCACTTTATTCTTTGGAGGCAGGGTCTCTCTCTTGAGTTTGGAGCTCATTGGTTTGACTAGACTGGCTGGGCCATGAGCTCTGGGCGTCACCTGGCTGGGCCTCCCCCTCCTAACCCCAGGATACACAACATCTAGCTTTTTATGTGAACACTGGGGATCCCAACTCAGTTTGTCATACTTGCATAGTAAGTATTTTTGGTCAATTGAGCCATCTCCTCAGCCTTTGTATTCATTTATTTATTTATTCATTCATTCATTCAGAGACATTGCCTCACTATGTAGCCCAGCCTGGCCTCCAACTACTGAAACGTTCTGTCTCAGTCTCCTGACCACTGGAATTACAGGTGTATATCACATCACCAAGCCTTTCCCCTGTCCTTTAAACTATAGGTTACTTCTAGTACTTTAACATTGCAAGTAAGTATAGTTTATAACTTTGCGTATACAATAGTGTGTCTTCTTTATTTTTTTTTTAATTGCTTTGAGGTAATTTCTCAGAAACAAGATTCTGAGACGAGGCCTGCCTAAGATGTATGTGTATTCTGCTAAAGAGTCAGCAAGTGATAATAAACAATTGGCACCATGACTTCATTTGCTTTTTTCTTTTCGAAACTAAAGTTTTAGCCTTTTTCGAAAAGTTTGCCTTCCTGTCCTGCTCTCAGTCAAAGATACCATTTTTGTGTTGTTACAGGAAAGACATCCTCTTTGACTACGAGCAGTATGAATATTATGGGACATCTGTAAGTATGAACAGATCTGACACACTGTAAAGTTTTTACTCCAGGGGCCAGTGTCCTAGAGGAAGAGAGAGCAAAGGTTTTACAGCCAGGAAAAACCTGGTGCTCGTGAGAGCTGCCTTCGAGTGGGCGGCACAGCCTCTCTGCTCCGTCCACCCCACTGCTCTGGAAACTGAGTAGGATGCATGCTTCCCAGAGTGCTTGGTTTGCCTCACAGTTTTCTTTTCTTACTTTATGGTGGTACAAAAGAAATACCTGCTCAATAGAAATCAGTTTTCTGATCGAGGACTTTTTATGCAGCCCTGCCTAGCCCTAAGCTGCTGGCTTCAAGTGATCTTCCTGCCTCCTCCTAAATAGCTAGAGGTATATTTACAAACTGTTGTACCTGCCAAGATAAATTTAAGATGGTAATGGGACTCTCTCTGCTTCCTGGCCATCTTAATACAAGGTGTTCTTTGTCATGCCTTTGTGGTGACTGAAATTGTAATATAAAATAAATCCTTCCCCCCTTGTTAAAAAACCAACAACAACTTCTTGCCTTTTGCCTTTCAGTTTTTTGTAGCCCTGGAGAATCAAACCTAAGACTCAAATATACTAGGAAAGTGAGTTCCCTGGTAGTCAGGGCTAAACAGAAATCCTGTCTCAGAGAGAGACAGAAAGAGAGGGAGAGGGAGGGAGAGAGAGAGAGAGTTGTTCTCTGTGCTTTACATTTGAGCTTCTCTGGGCTACTCTGTGCTTCACAACCATAGTGGTCTAAAGGATCTAGTCAGCCAAGACAGAGAAACCAAACATGCTTCACAGTGTTCTGTGCAGCTAAGCTAGAATGTCGGGCAAGTTAGATGTATTGAATGGTGCTTATTTTGTCTTGTTTCTACAGTGTTAGATATACCCATCATAGATCAAGGGCACCTGTACTCCTAGCAGAGGCAAATGTTCGGGTAGCCCCTCAGGCCGTGCAGCAGCTATCCTTTTTGTTCATGGAGCTGTGCAGATGGCTCAGCAGTTAAGAGCAGCAAGTGTTCTTACAGAGAAGCCATATTTGGCACTTAGAGGATATCCCAGCTCATAGCTGTCCATGGATTCAGGTCCAGAGTATCTGCCCCTTCCTCTGACCTCTGTGGGTACCAGGCACATACACGATGCACAGACACATTCAGGCAAAGTACTCACACATAAAATAACAAATCTTTAAAACTACTGATTAAGCTGGGTGTGGTGGCCGTTTTGGTTGGGATTACTAATGCTGTGATGAAACAGCATGACCAAAGCAACTTGGGGAGGAAAGGGTTTCTTTTCAGCTTCCACTTCCAGGTAATCAGAGTGAAGTCAGGGTAAAAGCTCAAAACAGGCCAGGAACCTGTAGGCTGGGGCTGCTGCTCACTGGTTTCCTCCTGATTTGCTCAACCTGCTTCTTTATAAAGCCCAGAACTACTAGACCAGAGATGGCACCACCCACAGTGGGCGGGGCTTCTCCAATCACTAATTAAGAAAATACCCTACAGGCTTGCCTACAGCCTAATCTCAGGGAGGCATTTTCTTTTTTTGTTTTTTCAAGACATCGTTTCTCTGTGTAGCCCTGGCTGTCCTGGAACTCACTCTGTAGACCAGGCTGGCCTCAAACTCAGAAACCCACTTGCCTCTGCCTCCCGAGTGCTGGGATTAAAGGCGTGTGCCACCACTGCCTGGCTAGGGCATTTTCTAATTGAGGTTTCCTCCTCTCAAATGACTTCAGCTGTGCCAAGCTGACAGAAAACTAGCCAGCACAGTAGCACACGCCTTTAATCCCAACACTTGGGAGGGAGAAGCAGGAAGATCTCTTGAGTTCAAAGCCTGACTGGTCTACCTAGCGAATTTGAGGCCATCCAGGGACACTCTATAAATAAACACATAAATATGTATTAATCTCTGTGCAAGGAGATTAAACTGTGGGATTACAGTAGCACGCTGGGTTTTGAAATAGAGTTTAGTGTAGAAAGGCTGTTGTTAGGCTCTGTTAGCACTGACCAGAGTTTAGAGCCTTCAGTAGCTGTAGAAGACACATGTTAATTGATGGAGGATTTTTGTCTGATTGTTTACTTTATGATAGTGCAAAAGTGATGTATGCTCAGTACAAATCAAACTTGTTTCAGTAAAAACACTAGTTAGTCTTCAGCTTTGGCTTTTAGAGCTTGGACTCTTGATATTGTATTTCCTGTGTCTCATTTATAATCCAGGGTTTGCCATCCTTTGGCTCTCTGCTCAGCCCTTGCAGTGGGGAGGGAGGGAGCTAATGCTCTCTCAGAAATGATACCTGACTTTCTTCAGATCCCTTGAAAATTTTCTCCCTAGAGGAAACCAAGATCTCATGCTAAGTCTGCTGGTTAGACATCCACTGTCTTCACAGTCTCACCAAACTCAGACCCTCTGTTTAGGTGGCTTACCTCTTCTGTCCTTGAACAGGGAGTCCAGAAGCCCCTCCCACTCTGGCCAGGTGACCAGAACCAGAGCCCTCCCTCATCTGGCTTCCCTAGGGATGTGTCTGAGGCTGCCTCCTTGCAGGAAGAATGTGAGTGCAGGGTGGACAGTCGGACAACAGGGCCTCCTGACCTGTTTTTATTATAGCCCTGAGATGTGCAGCCGTCCCTGCACTGTGCTATGCCTGGGCTTCCCACTAGGTGGCACTTTGTTTCCATTCTTCATTTGCTACATGACTAAATACAAGGATAATAATGACATTTGATAGCAGATACTAATGTTTGGGTCAATGGAATTATTGTGTCATCTTTCCCTCACTCTGATGGGGACTTTTTTCTCACGTGCTGGAAAGTAGCCTGAATACCCTGATCTGCAGGGCTTCACTGGGCTCCTTGGCTTGGAGCTGTCCCCACTGTATGGCCCCTTCTGTGAACTCAGTTGCTTTTGGCTTCAAGCTTTTCTGTTTTCTTTGTAGTCAGCCATGGTGATGTTTGACCTGGCTTGGATGATGTCCAAGGACCTGAATGATATGCTGTGGTATGTAACACACACACACACCTGGAAATTCTGCTAAACCATATTGGGAGTCCTGCCACCAGCTAAGGTCAATGTCACATGGACAGTCCAGTGCTTCCATGAGGAATGTTAGGTGCAGCCCCTCTCTGGGATGACGTATACGCCTCGTCTTCCAGGGGTTAAGTGGGGGGAGGGGGGCGTACAGCCTCACTGAGGACAGTGGGGCTCCAGGTCAGCTCCTGTCTCTGCACCCTTGATGCTTACTTAGCCTTATACCCAGCAAGTACAATAAATGCAGGTTTGAGTGAGATAGCCCTTGGTAGGCATTCTTGCAGCTGTGGCACTGGTACAATCCAACTCAGAATTGTCCCTTTCTGCAATTTCTCTGTCAGACTGTAACCAGGGCCATGAGCACACAGACCAGTGAGCCTCCCGATCACTGTTAACTTGACTGATTTTGAAACAGGATCTAGTCTTTATAAATGAGAAGCGAGTAATTCTGGCCTGGCTCTGCCTCCTTGGCCCCTGGTTTGTGGTTCTTGTTTTCTTTACGAGCTAACACTATACCAAGGCCCTTCAGGTCTGATCACCACAGGGATAGTTACATTGGTCTGCAGAGAATCAGGACAGGTTAGGCTTCGAAGGGCCACCTCTTAAACCCAGGGGTGCCCTGCCACCCTGGTTGTAAAGATGCCGATCTTTTGGCCCCCACACCCCACTCTCAGCTTTATTCCTATACTGTGTGCTGTTACCTGACCAGGTTAGTTGGTGTTCAATACTTAGTTGCTTTGGTGTTTAAGCTAAATTGGTTTCTTACTATATCCAGTAGCGACCAGTCTTAACAGGAATTGCAGAGGCCTGGTCCTGGGAGTGTGCAGTGTACCTTTGATAGGATCCTTTTTTTACTGGATGGATTCCCTTATGCCTTCTTATCTAACTTGTAATGGATCCTTTAGGTCACTTGTTTACATTGGTGGCTTCTTTCTGACCCAAGTATAGTTTGTCTACCCAATGCCCGAGAACTGGAAGACTGATCTTGTGTTTCTTTCAGTATCTCAGGGAAAACCTTCCCTAAGATTCCCCCCCCCCCCTTTTTTTTAAGATGGAAAGCACGGTTTCAAAATTACAGTAGAAAAAGAGTCCAAGATAATTATTCACAAATTGGTGGCAGGGCACAGTGAGTTTTGGGGCCATGCTAACAGGACATTCCTGGACTGTCCATCGAGTCACTTGGCTCTACAACACATACCTACCAAGTCCAGGCAGCTTGTAGCTTGACCCCATCATCTTCTGCTTTCCTTCCAGGTGGGCCATTGTTGGACTGACAGACCAGTGGGTGCATGACAAGATCACTCAGTAAGTGATGGCCTCCATTTGAGGGTAGCTCTGTGCTCTGTGCATGTGGCAGTCCCTGAGTGCACAAGGACATGGGAAGCAGTATCAATGAGAAGGAGGAGGGTGGCTCTTCTTGCCTGGGCCATTGGCCGTAGTACCAGGCTCTGCCTTTGCTTATGGCCTCGCTTGGCCACCTTAGAGCCTGAGAAGTCCACTGGGTGGAGCCCATAGCAGCAGGAGGGCTTGGTTTGACTTTGTTCCGTGGCCTAGAGGCAGGTACTAAGATGCAGTCCATGTATGCTGGAGGTGAGGGGAAACATGCATGTAGGGAAGGAAGGAAGGAAGGAGAAGATGAAGGCCTAGGGATTCTGTCAGGGAGGATGAGTTTGATCACAGAACAGGAGACTTGCAGGAGGGTAAGGAGCAGAGTCTGATCCTCTGTGAGTGTGGCAGGCTCCCCTTCTGTGGACTCTATGAACTGGGAAGGAGGCAGAACTTTGAACAGACGACATAGTCTCTCATTGTCTCCCTTGGGACGCAGTTCGGCCTCTTGTGGTTATCAAGTAGGGCTTGTAAGAGAATGAAGAGACCAGGCCGGAGGCTCTGTCCCTCTTCAGGAGACCCACGTGAGGGTCCCTGCTCACCGCCTTCTGCTTTTCACCTCAGTCCCTGTGTGGTCTGCAGAAGCCTCCACTATGTAGGAGACCTTCTGGGTGGTCAGAAGTTTAAAAACTCAGAGTTCTGTTGCCTGGGTTGCCACACGAGCCGGCCTCCAGCCTTGCTGTGCCTCAGTCCGTTCTCTGTTAAGGATGGACGGGGGTGTGGGCGAGATGGTTCAGGAGCAAGAGCGCCTGTCCTGTGCTCTTATAGATGACTCAGCTCTCAGCTCAGCACCTTTGTTAAGAGGCTTACAACCTCCTACAACTCCAGCTACAGGGGTTCTGACACCTTCTGACCTCCACAGGCACCCACACACAGACACAAATAATTTTAAAAAAATAAATGTATTGTTTAAAAAAAGATGGCATAGGGCAGGCATGTAGGTGACATAGAATCTAGAAATGGCAGTACATGTAGCCTGGGGAGCATGTAGGATGGTGAGACCCTCTTGTTACCATCCCAGTTGGTGGTGCATTGGGACCTGGAACAGGGCCTGCCTACCCATCTGCATTTGCTGGCAATATGTGTGCTAGTCTGGACTTTGTATGTGGATTATTACAGGGTCAAATTGACTATGTGGGCTAGACACCCAGCTAGCATCCTCAGTGCTGCTCTCAAAAGGTATCTCAATACCTAAAGACAGGGCATAGCCTGGCCAGAGACCACCCTGCCCAGCTCAGTGTGCTGTCACTCCCTAGCTGGCTGGTTTATACCTAAACAAGCTTCCTCGGCCTTCCTTCAGGGACAGCTGGGGAGGGAGCTGGTTCAGCCTACCATGCTTTCTTCCAGAATGAAGTATGTGACTGATGTTGGCATCCTGCAGCGTCATGTGTCCCGGCATAACCACCGAAATGAGGCAGAGGAGAACATGCTCTCTGTGGACTGCACCCGGATCTCCTTTGAGTATGAGTATCCTTGCAGCTCAGTGCCTTGGGGTTTAGGCAGTACTGCTGTTAGCATGTTGCTCAGCAGATGCTTTCTGCTCCATCACTATGATGATAGAGCCACCATGTCCTGTGAACAGTGTAATTATGGTCTATTTGGTGGCTACAGACAATGTCTAAGTCATGCGGGAAGCTGCTGAGAGCTGAAGCAAAGTGAACTGCAGTCCCTGGGCCCTAGGAGTTGGGAAGTTGGGGCACTGATGGGGACAAAACGCACCAAGTGTCCAGTGGAGTGGCAGCAAGGCATCAGCAAGACCGCAGAGTATCTGGTCCTAGGGGAGAGGCCTGAGGTGGGACCGTGCACTCAGGAAGATGGTTTAACTGCATGAGTCAGAGAATTCTGAGCTCTACTGTCCCCAAGGAGGCTCCAACAAAAGAGAGTCCCACAGACAGGGCTGTCTACTAAGAATTCTGGTTGTGTCTATACCAACCCAAGGTTGTAGGCCACTGCAGCACCAGGTAGGTAGTAGGCAGTGGGCACACGTGTTCCTTGACCTTGGACCCAGCCTCTGCCTGGTACTGTACCAGCACTGGTCCCTCCATGAAAGCCTGTACAACACCAGCTACACTGCAGCCAGGTTCAAGCTCTGGTCCGTGCATGGGCAGAAGCGACTCCAGGAGTTCCTTGCAGACATGGGGTAAGTGACTGCCTTGCCTGCAGCCTCCTACGCTGTCTCCATCCTGCTGGCACAAAGCACCCCCACTCTGTGGTGACTTACTTCCCTCCTCCATGTCCTAGCATACAGTCTGAGTGCACCTGTCGGGACATCCCTGGTGGCATGCATGGGGACCCCATGGCAGGCCTCTTCCCTGCTATTGGTGTCTTGTCTCATTCATACAGCTTGCTTCCCCCCAGGCTTCCCCTGAAGCAAGTGAAACAGAAATTTCAGTCCATGGACGTTTCCTTGAAGGAGAATCTGCGAGAAATGATTGAAGAATCTGCAAATAAATTTGGGTAAATGCTTTTCTGGAATATGTTTTTGTTTTTGTTTTCCTTTTTTGGAGATAGGGTTTCTGTGTAATTCTGGCCATCCTGGAACCTCAGTCTATAGCCCAGGCTGGCCTCTGCTGGGAATTAAAGGTGTTATCCACCATGCCCAGCATGGATTACACCTTTTAAAACAGGGCTTCCACTTTAACCATCTGCCTGCACTAATGCAAAAATAAGAGCTAACCCCAGGGATGTACAGACTACTGGGATTGACTCAGACCTAACTTAATGAAATTTTGGGTTCTCTTTGGTTTGCAAATGCATTTTCTTACTGGGCAGTGGTGGCACATGCCTTTAATCCCAGCACTCGAGAATCAAAGGCAGATGAATCTTTGTGAGTTCAAGGCCAGCCTGGGCTACACAGTGAGTTCCAGGACACAGAGAAACCCTGTCTCAAAAAACGGGAAAAAAAAATTGCGCTTTCTTGGGCTGGAAAGACGGCTCAGCAGTTAAGAGCACTGATTACTCTTCTAGAGGACTTGGGTTCAATTCCCAGAACCTACATGGCAGCTCACAACTGACTCCAGTTCCAGGGGATCTGACTATCTCACACAAATGTACATGCAGGCAAAACACCAATGTGCATAAAATAAGAATAAATTAATTTTAAAAGTTCATACTGCCCTGACCCCCAGCTCCATGTCTAGTGGCCCATAGTTACTTGTAATCCATCTCCAGGGTACCCTATACCCTATTTTGACCTCTTTGGACACATCTACATAGACACTTGCCTTCACATAGTAAGTTCATGAAAATAATAAAAAGATAAATTAAAATGCATGGTAGAACTCACTGTGTAGACCTTATAGACCAGGCTGGCTAGCTTTGAACTCAGAAAGTCCACCTGCCTCTGCTTCCTGAGTACTGGGATTAAAGGTATGTGCCACCACATCTGGCATGTTTAAGGTCTTTAAATCCTGGGACTGTGATGTAGACAGATATACTGAAATCAGAAATAAGGTACCAGAGCCAGGGGCAGGCATACTGTATCCTCCCAGGTCTTCAGGCGCCACTGAAGCCCAGTGAGGCAGGCTGACATTAGAACATGAATGAGAACCTTGACCATACCCTAGGCCTGATGTCTGTGTGGTGTTCATTGCTGAGCCAGCCAAGCAGCCAAGGTCAGGGCAGTTGGCTCCAGGGCCTGCATGTGTGTGGTGCTTTCTGGTCTGGGCATGCGAGCTTGCAGACAAGCTGCGAGTGACAAGTTCGTCGCTTTCTCCCTGGACAGGATGAAGGACATGCGTGTACAGACTTTCAGCATTCAGTTTGGGTTCAAGCATAAATTCCTGGCCAGCGATGTTGTCTTTGCCACCATGTCTCTAATGGAGAGTCCGGAGAAGGATGGCTCAGGGACAGACAACTTCATCCAGGCTCTCGATAGCCTCTCCAGGTAATGGGTATGATCTGGGCAGCCATTCTGTGGCCTCAGCCTCACCCTGCACAGAGACCAATCACAGATGCATGCGAATGTCCTACGGGAAGGACAAGGTTAGAATCCTGCCATCGAGCAAGCTGTTCCTAAGCTGCTGGCCCGGCTCCAGGGTCTTTTTTTTTTTTTTTTAATTCTTTTTGAGATAAGGTCCCTGTAGCTCAGGCTGGCCTCGAATGCCTTCAGTACATAGCCCAGTGTGGCCTCAAACACATGCTCCTTTTGCCCGAGCCTCCCAAGTGCTAGGACTGGTGATGTATGTATGCCACCACCCCCAGTGTCCTGGAGTCCTTTTCATTCCCTTTGTGATTGTCTTCTTTCTCCTTCTGCCTTCTCAGTCTCTTAAGACATTGTCATTTGCTCATTTTTCTTCCGTTTCTTCATTTTTCGATTCTCTTATCTCTAATCATCCTTTTGTTTTTCAATCATGAAGTAGGACATTCCCACTTGTGATGTTTTGGAGTTGTGACTTTCTGGTATACTTGCATGTCAAAGGTGATGTCCTCATTTTATAATTTCTTGATTTCTTTTTATTTGTTTAGCGTTTACTTGCATGTTTTGAGGGTCTCACTATAGTCCTGGTTAGCCTTGAACTAGCTATGTAGACCAGGTTGGCCTCAAAGTCACAGACATTCACTTGTTTCAGCCTCCCAAGTTCTGGGGATAAAGGCATGTACCACCATGTCCAGCTTCCCATTTGTCTGTTTTTAATAATGATTTGGTGGGGACCAGACCACAATACTCTATTTATATAACTATTATGAATTTAATTCCATAGGTTTTACAAAAAGCCTAGTTCAGATAACTTTTTTAAGTCAGTAGAACTGCTTTTTCTGTTGATTTTTTTGCAAGGTCAGAAAATACAGGATCCTGCTTTCTGGGTTTCCTCAGTGTTCTCTCTCCCTCCCTCTCCCTCTCTCTCTCTCCCTCTCTCTCTCTCTCTCTCTCTCCCTCCCTCCCTCCCTCCCTCCCTCCCTCTCTCTCTCTCTCTCTCTCCCCTCTTTTTCTCCCTCATAAATATTTAGTTTTAAGATATAGTTCTTGACTAGGCAGTGGTGGCACACGCCTTTAATCCCAGCACTCCAAAGGCAGAGGCAGGCGGATTTCTGAGTTCGAGGCCAGCCTGGTCTACAGAGTGAGTTCCAGGACAGCTAGGGCTACACAGAAACCTTGTCTTGAAAAATCAAAATACAGATAGACAGACAGGATGCAGCCATAAGTCGTGGCACCCACCTATAATCCCAGTACTAAGAGGTAGAGGCAGGAGGCTCAGAAGTTGAAAAATAGCTAGTTTAGGCAGTATAGTAAAAATAAAACACACATATAGCGCACCCCCAAAGAAGAGCATGCACAAGAAGCAGCTCTGTACCCCTTACCATGGCTCTTCAGCCCTCCTAGCACTGAAAACTGCCTCTGCAGATGACTCTGGTTAGCGTCTGTCTGAACGATGCACAAGGTGTGGTTTCTTGCATCTAGCTTCTTTCACTCAGTGTAGTGGTTTATGATCATATAGGACTTCTCTTTCTCATAGATCACGCTCCTTTGGATGAATATCCCACGCTTTATGTGCCATCTTGTAAGGTGGAAAACGTGGGTTCTTCTACCTTCTGACTGTCTTCCTCAGTCATGTACAAGCTTTTGTGTAGTTGTGTTTTCACTTCTTGTGCTGGAGTGGAATTGTGGGGTTATGTGTGTTCTTGATTTAGTACCAGGCTGTTTCCACGGTGGCAGCTCCAGGTCCCATCAGCAGTGTTTGAGGGCTGCAGTTTCCCCATGCCTTTACCAGCGTTTGTGGTCTGTTTGTGGAAGTGTGCAGTGGTAGCCGGGCCTTTGTATCTCACTGGGCTAGCGATGTCTAGTGTTTGTCCATGTGCTGACTGGCCATTTGTGCAGCTTGTTTGAAGAGCTGTCTAGTCAGATCTCCCACTTGATTTTCCTTTTGCTTCTTGTGCTTTGGGTGTTGTTCTTAAGCCATTGCTAAATCCAAATGGCAAATACTTCACTTTGTTTATTTCTGCTAATCATAGTTTTTGGACTTACATTGGGTGTATGACTCTTTGGACATTAATTTTTGTTGTTAGTACAAGAAGGTATACAACTTTATTCTTTGTAAAATTTATTCCTACGTTTATTTACGTGTGTGTCGAGGTCAGAGGACAACATGAAAGTTCTTTCCTACACTCTGCTGGTCCCAGGATTGAACTCAGTAAGCGTCCCGCTGACCTCCGACTTCACTCTTTCTTAACATGGCCACCTACCTCTCCTTGAAATGTTGGCCATAAGCATAAAGATGTGCTTTACCCTGCCAGCTCTCTTCCATCCACCAAAAGGTTGCTAGCCTTATGCCAGGACCACACTGTGTGTTTTGATTACTGTAGCTTCATAGCATATTTGAACTAGGAAATGTAACTCTTCCAGTTTTCTTTTTTAGGATTATTCTGCTCTTCTAGGTAACTTGAATTTAATCTTGGGATCAGCAGCTCACCAGTCCCTGAAGAGGTCCATTTCTGTTTTCAATCTATAGATCACTCAGTTTTGGGAGCACATGGAGCCCAGGCTAGCCTTGAACTTGATATGTAGCCAAGGATGACCTTGAATTTTTAGTCCTCCTGATTCTGCCTCCCAAGCACTGGGATTACAGGCACACTGATTCACTTGGCTGAATATTGCCGTGTTAACAGCGTATACACTTTATACTTATTCTGTGTGCGCGCGTGCGTGTACATACATGACTCGGTAGATGTGTGTAGAGGTCTGCATACCATCCTGTGGAATCTGACCTCTTCCCCCTGGGTATGAATTCTGGGATTGAACTCAGAGCACCAGGTTGGTACAGCACACACCTTCACCTTCAGTCTCCTCACCAACCCCTTCTTTTCTTAATTCTTACAGAACTATTTAGGTGTGTTCTTAAGCTTATTTTGGTTTTCTCCTAGCTATTACATGGAAATATAAGCAGTCTTTGTGTCTTTCATGTATCCTTTCCCGAAGCCTTGCTGAGCTCCTTGATCTAACCATTTTCTGTGGATTCTCTAAGCTTTTGGATGTAAGAGATCATGGAGTCTCTGGGTGGCTGGCTGTGCTTCCTTCCCAGTCTGCATCCCTTGGTTGCTGTGCTGGTTGTCCTCCAAGACAGCAGTGTGGAGCCGGTGCATGCTGTCTGCCTGCCTCTGCCTTTCCTCTCGTTTGCTATGCAGGGTTAGACCCTAGGGTCTGGCACATGCTAAGCCCGTGCTCCCTCCCGACCACTCTCAGTCCCATTCTTTCCTTTTTCGACGGTTGCCCCCAGCTCTCTTCCCTTGCTGTCAGCAGTTCTCAGTGGGGACAATGTGGACAGAGGCTCTGGGTGACTCTTGCAGCTCCACGGCTTTCCTTGCACTGTAGCATGCTTCCATGGAGTTCACTTTGTCCCTCACACTCACCTGCTGTTGAGTAGCAGGGCAAGGCTCCCTCAGTCTTGGCATCCAACTTCCAATTGCCCTGCATATCATTGACACCCCCACACACACACCACCAGCACCCACAGTGATGTGGGCAGGCAATACGACAGACTGGAGTCTCCTTTCTTGCAAGTTAGAATATACGTGTTTGCTCCTATAATCTACGTGCTCTGTTTTGTTGTTGTGTGGTTTAGTGACAGTTTGGTTTTTTTGTTTGTTTTGTTTTCTAACTTTTTTTAAAATTGTGTTTTGTGTATGAGTGTTTTGTCTGCAGGTCTGTGTGTGTAGCACATGCATGCCTGGTGTCTGTGAAGGTCAGAAAAAAGTGTCAGATTCCTAGAACTGAGTTATGGACAGCCGCGAGCTACCACATGAATGCTGGGGGTCAAACTCAGGTTCCTTGGAAGAATGACGGCAGTCCTAACCAATGAGCCAGCTCTCCAGCACCATTTAAGATGTGATTTACTTGCCCCCTTTTTCAGATCTGGTTCCTGCCCGTTTTCTCCCCAGTTCTTTCAACAAGTAGTCTGTGTGTATGTGTACATATATGTGTGTGCATACAGAGGCCAGAGGTCATCTCTGCGTGTACATTTATGTGTTTACATGGGGAGCCAGAGGTCAGTGTTGGATGTCTTCTTTATTTAAGTTCTCCACCTTAGTTTTTGAGATACGGTCTCTCACTGAACCTTGAGCTCACCAATTCCGCCACACAAGCCCCAGGACCTGTTGTCTCCACCTCCTCAGTGCTAGGGTTTTTTACATGGGTGCTAGGGATGGCATTTAAGTCTTCACACTTGTGTGACAAGCACTGTGACTGAGCCCCCACATGTCTATGTCCCTTTCTTCCTACCTTGGTCTGGACCCGCAGCTGATGAGGTCTGCTGTCACCACCGATGTGTATTCCTGGATCACAACTCTCAGATAACCTTTAGAGAAGGGGAGCGCATATCCCTCTGTGTCGCACAATGCCTTTTTCTACCCTCAAATGATCTGTGACTTCGCTCCTGGAGTTCAGGCTGAAGGCAGTTTCCTGTTGACTGTAGGTTCCATTGTGCCCTGTCCTCCAGCACCAACACTGCTATAAAAAGTGGGAGTCCTTTCCATTCTTGGTTATTCTTGTTTGTTTGTTTTTACTTTAGCTGTACGTTTCTCAGACTGCTCTCAAGTTTATGATCCTCCTGCCTCAGCCTCCCAAGTGCCAAGGCTGCTGTGTGTGCCATCACACCTGGTTTTGATTGGTGTTTTTTAGAAATGCCTAGCTCTGTGCACTAACGGAGACGTTCAGGTCTGTTCTAGCTTGTGTCCTCCATCGTCCTGAGCTTGCAGACCAGTCGCTTCGGTTTATGGCCCCAGGCTCTGCGGCTCCAGCGTTGCTTTTTGTACAGTTTCATTAACCCTCCCTACGTCAGTGCTTCTTGATCTTGCATTGCTCTCTTCCTAAAAGGATGTCCTGTTTTATATTTGTGCTTTGTATTTTCCATGCATTTGTTTCGTGGAACTTGAGGTAGCTTTTCTTGATTTTTGTCCTCTGGCACTTGAGTAAATGATTTCTTTCTTTGCAAAGTCTTCATTTCTGTCAACAGTTCGGGTTTCTGACCTTTTCTTCCTAGTGTCCTGTTCTTGTTATAGGAATGCTAATGGTTGTCCACATCTCTCGGAACGTAATGGTGTCATCTTAGGTTTCATGTGATCTCTAACCATCTGTGTCTATTGGGATCTTCCCCCCACCCCACCCTCACCTCTCTTCAAGCCATAGGTGGTTCTCAAATAATCTGATGTTTTGTATTTAGGAAGGAAGCTATGGAATCTTGACCAAGCCCTGGGTGTCTGGGTATAGCTTGCTGGACACAGAGTTGAAGGCCAGCCCTACTTTTCTAGAGTGTTCATTTAAAATATGCAGAGAGGCATATTCTCTTCTCTGTTGGGTGGATGTGGGGAGTCTTTATATTTTCCCCCATTCATTGCCTAAGCTGCCCTGTTGTAGCCCTCCAGGTACCTTTTTGGATCCTCCTTATATGATCTCTAGATTCTGTCTTTTGATCCTAGAGTCTTGACTCTCTTACTCCATCGCCGTGTTTATACTTTTTTTAAATTGTTGTTCCTTCCTTTCATGTGAAGAGGAACTCAAGGGGGAGAGAAGGTAAGTTTTTACACCTCAACCCCTTTTGAACCAGGAATCAAGCAATCTATGTGGCCTTGGCATTTTAGCAAGAGTATTCAACAAGCATCACATAAGCCCTGTGTCTGCCCTGTTTCAGGAGTAACCTGGACAAGCTGTACCTTGGTCTAGAGCTCGCCAAGAAGCACCTCCAAGCCACCCAGCAGACCATCGCCAGCTGTCTCTGTACCAACCTCGTCACCTCCCAGGGCCCTTTTCTCTACTGCTCGCTCATGGAGGTTAGGCTTCCTTACCCGTACAGTGCCAGGCCATGCCCCCTAGTGACCCCTCTGATCATCTCTCCTCCCCTTCCAGGGCACTCCAGATGTCACACTGTTCTCCAAGCCAGCATCCTTGAGTCTGCTCAGCAGACATCTGCTCAAGTCCTTTGTGTACTCGGTGAGGACTGGGATGGAATAGGGGTGAGGTGGCAATGGCGTGGGTGTAAGAGGGCAGGTGTGGGGCTAAGCATGCATCAGAGGTGGCCTAGGGTTACCCACACCGTTCACTATGGGACTCGGTATTTCCTTATTTGGGGCCCTATTTTAACTCACCTCACCTCTAGGAGCCTTCCAGTTTCCTGCAAGCTCTAGTATTACCACTCACTATTTATGTCACTCAGATAAGTAGGAGGGACCCCAGAAAGCTCTGGGGCTGGGGCTTAGGTTCATCTGTGGCAAATCAGGGAAAGATGGAGTTAGTCATACACAACCTAATTCCCAACAAAGGTTTGGATAGTGTCTCTGTAGCTCTGAGGCCCTAATACCTTCCTTAGAACACAGTCTAACTCAGTTGGTATTTAGACAGGCCCTAACCCAGCTACTAGAGGACTTCTCCCAGGCAGAGATGCAGGAAGGATAGTTAGTGGTGACTTCAGGAAGAGGTTTATGAAGAGAATCAAGAAGTTGAAATTTACTCAGGCTGTGCGTCAACCAGTAAAACAATGATGTTAATGTTCTCAAGATAATTAATGCTGTCTCCATCGGCTCTGCCTCCTCAGACACAGCCAGTCTTTGATCACAGCTATCTTGGGAAGACTGGATATGTAGCTCAGTAGTGGAACCTTGCCTAGTATGTGTGAGGCCCTGGCAGTATATCTGATCCCCAGCACCAAAAAGAATCCGTTTGAGAAACTTGCAAGAAGCAAAACTAGTGGCTTCATGCAAGTGAAGTGGTGTGTAGGCACTGCACTGGGTAATTTAAGTGCTCTAGAGATGATTGCAGTGTAGGAGAGGGTATGCAATTATATATAAAATCATATATAAAAATTACACAAGTGGTAGTGTTTTCATGAGAAACATGACATTCTTGGATTTGGGTGTCCACAGGGGTCCTGGAACCGATCCCCTGCCACCTGCTAGGAATGACTAAAATGTCAAACAAGGACCAAACAAGGACTTTGCAATTCTGTTGGCTTCATTCAGATCTCAGCCTCATGTATCAGTTGCGGGAAAGACTTTCTGACCTCTGCGCCTCTCTTTCCTTCTCTGTAGAAGACAGCCACTTCACAGGTCTAGTCAGTTATCAGGCATTGACTTCACACCCGCCAACTGCCCATTTCACACGCTGGGTCACACCTCAGCCCTATGTAAACCAGGACAGTTAGTTAGTTACCTTGATGGTAGTGAGAGAGGGAAACCTCAGCACCTCCGTCCTAACTGTGCAGGAGAGCCCCGTGAGGTATAAGTACATGAATGAGGTTCAAAAAGAGGCATAGACTGAGAGGAAGGAGAATAGACCAAGGCAGGGGTGTCAGGAGGTGCTCCTAGAGATCTGGATTAGGTGATCAGAGGGAAGCAAGGGCTGAGCCCCTGCAAGGCTAGGGTGCTAAGAGGGTTGAGCCAGTAGATAACTGGATGCTGAGAGCCCAAAAAAATCAAGTTGGAATTCTAGCATATCCTCTGGTAACTGCATCCCTGGAGGCATTAGGGGTAGCCTGATGTTGTCAAGAGTTTCTAAGTGCTGAGCAGTGTGCTCCACTCTGTCATGCTGAGAATGACTGTGCTGTGACCAAGAGTGCCCCTGTCTCCATAGACAAAGAATCGACGCTGCAAGCTGCTGCCCCTGGTGATGGCTGCCCCACTGAGCATGGAGCAGGGCACAGTGACCGTGGTGGGCATCCCCCCAGAGACTGATAGCTCGGATAGAAAGAAGTGAGCAGCTTCTACTTGTCCTGGGACAACAAGGCTGAAGGCCCTGGTGTGTCAGCACATTGGCCCACCAACTCTGTGGAGCCTAAGTGGCTTTTGCCCTTCAGTGTCTATCACGGGGGCAAGGTTGGGAAGGTTCTGTTGTCTGTGGTCTGTTTCCCAATGTGTCTGTCCTGTGCCTTTAGCTTTTTTGGTCGGGCATTTGAGAAGGCAGCAGAAAGCACCAGCTCTCGGACTCTACACAACTACTTTGACCTCTCAGGTGAGTGTCTCTGCCCAGTGGCCACACTTCTCCCTTCACACCTTCCAGGCCAGCACTGGCCCTAGAGCGAGGTGAGCTGGTGATAGAGGTACCCAGCCAGCAGTCCTCTTGCCCTTCCAAAACAGCCCTCAGCAAAGCTGCCCTCAGAATCCTCAGAACTATTGCTAGGAAGGCCTGCATGCAGCCTTCCTGCCCTGTCCTGAAACCATCTCCCACCCTGAAGGGCAGACTGTGGTGACTCTAGAGGTCAAGCCTCGCTGGGCAAGCCCGTCTCCCTCCTATTCAAAAGGAAACAACACAGCCGGTGGCAACCCAAAGCTGGCAGCATGAAGGGCCTTACCTGGGCTCCAGCACTCTATCCTTCGAGACAGGTTTTGCAACTCATCACACTTACTGTATTGAGTAAGTCAGAGAATGAAAAGGCCTAGTCCAGCGACCACTCATCAGATAGAGCAGTGCACACTTTGACCAGATTTACCTTTTTTTTGAGACACAGTCTTGCTGTCCAAGCTGGCCTTGTTCTTGGTTTTCCTGCCTAAGCTTCCCAAGTCCAGAGATTATAAGCTTGGGCTATCAGACTGGTCTGTCCTTTTTGTTGGTTTTGTTGTCTTGGGTTTTGGTTGTTGGAGGGTTTTGGGGGTGTGAGGACTGTTGTTGTTTTTTGTTTTTGTTTTATTTTGTGAAGTCTCTATATATAGATAGCTCTGGCTGTTCTTGTCTTATTTTTGGGATCTCACTGTGTAGACAAGACTGGCTAGAACTCACCGAGATCGAAACTGCCTCTGTCCACCAAGTGCTGGGATTAGAGAGCTGCACCTCAGCACCTGGCCCTGTCTTATTCTTGTTCACATACTTTTTTTTGTTTGTTTGTTTGTTTTTTGTTTTTTTTTTTTTTGTTTTGCTTTATTTATTTTACTCTGTGTGTGAATGTTTTGCCTGCATGCATGTGTGTGCACCATGTGCATGCCTGTTGGATCTCCTGGAACTGGGATTATAGATGGTTGTTAGCCACCATTTAGGTGCCGGGAATGGAACCTGAACCATCCTCTATAAGAGTAACAAGGGTTTTTAACTGCTGAGCTGTCTCTCCAGCCCCTCACTGACACATTTTATAGTAAAACAGACTTGACTTGACAGTACACTATTGCCAGTGGCTCCCTAGGCTGCAGGGTACTATAGCCTGGCTATAGTACACATATAGTTCCACTGGCTAATTCCTCTCAATGCTGTGCCTGGCGCTTGAAGTCAAGGTGTCAGTATGACTGGCAGGCTCTGTCCTTAGCTACATAGTTTCTTATTTCTTTCTGAAACCCCTCTATGTATGTCTATGCCCTCATCTCTTCTTACAAGGACACTAGTATTGAGAGTAGGATCCACCCTCAGCACCTTATTTTACCTGTTTGAAGGTCCTGACTCAAGGTGTCATATTCTGAGATACGGAAGGTTGGGGTTTCCACAATTTGGGGAACACAGCTCACTCCATCACACCTCTCAGTTTGTTTTTAGTTGTTTGTTTTTATTTTGTTGTGGTGGTGGTGGTTGGTTGTGGATAGGTTGATTTTGTTTGTTTTATTTTGAGACAAGATCTCTCAAATGTAGCTCTGGCTATCCCAGAACTTACCTTTTGATGAGGCTGTCTTCAAAGGCTGTTTTCAAGTTTACAGAGATCTGCCTGCCTCCGCCTCCACCTCCCAAGTGCTGGCACCGCTATGCCCCACTACCTTAGTATTTTACCTGCATCTCAGAACAGGCATTTTGTACATTGCCAGGCTCTGATTCCCCAACACTAACTTGTCTGTGTTCAGGTTGCCTGTACTGTCTCAGGCAGGCTTCTTTGCCAGGCAGCTGTAGCTATGGCATTGTGGGGTTGGTCTACTGTGAACAGCAGCAGCTCCTGTTTCCTGCCTGTGATGTGGGTGGGTTGACCACAACCCACCTTTGTTACACAGGGAGGGGTTAGGCTGGAAGCTCCCTGGCTTCCTCTGAGAGTTAAGAGCCAGGGGTAGCAAGTGTGGATGTAGGTATGGTCAGTATCAGCCTGGTGGGCAAGGCTTTGTACTCTGGGGAGCCGGTCAGCAGCATAGACCACCCCACTCCCAGCAAGCAAGCCCTCTTTGGTATCTTTACTTCATCATACCTGTCTGAACCTGTTTGCCCTTCAAAACACAAGTAGTTTGTGTTGTGTCCTCTCCAGAAGAGGACACTGAAGCGGAGTTACACTGCAGAACAGGGCTGATGTGACCTGAAACACTGTGGGGACAGGTAGTATAAGGGTCTGTATCAGAATTGTCACATGCTTTGTGTTCCCTGTACTGACTGACATTGCTTACCTCTCCATGCTGTGGTAGTCCTTGCAGGACAAGGCTCTGGCCTCTCCACAGTGGAGCCAACAGATCTAAAGCAGGAGTTCAGTGGGAAAGAGATGAAATCAAACACTGCAGACCGTTCCAGGCCTGCCAGAGCCCTCAGTGTGGAATGCGATGGAGAGCTGTCAGCCTGAGGGAGGAGGGGGAGGCCGTGTACCAGGCCTTGCTTCTCACTCCTCCCTGCTCACAAGATGTTTTCCTTTCATTACTTCAGTAATTGAACTGAAAGCTGAGGATCGGAGCAAGTTCCTAGATGCTCTTGTGTCGCTGCTGTCTTGAGGGTAAGCATGGGGGAGGGGCTCGGTCCTTGGGCCCAACTCCTGCTTTTATATCCCTCAACAGAGGCGTTCACTTGTGTTTCCCATCAGCAAGGTCTTGAGATTTTTCCCAGGAATGTCTGTTCTAAGAATGCCAGCGAGGCCACAACAGAGCACTTTTAGAAAGCTTAATTAATTAATTAATTTCATTAAGCACCTTTGACCCCTCCCCCCAGTGACCTCAGATTTTCTCTCTAATGCTCACACCGTGGGGCTGAGCATCATGTGACATACAGGTTATCTAGTACCAGTCCCAGAGGCCACCCAGAGTCTCTTACAACCTCAGCCACAAGCCCCAGGCTGGAGCCCACAGAAATGGCACTCTGGGCTTTTCTGCACTCCTTTAAGAAGAAAGCGGGCCGTTGGCTCTGCATGGGCTCTCAGCAGTGCACAGCTGTCCTGAGAGTCCTACTGCGTGTTACTGACGGCCCCTGTGGCCCAGAGCACTCCCTACTGAAGCCCTCGCTCTTCTCCCACATGATCCTTCTTCTGAGGGGCCCATGGGAAAATGGAAGTAGTTTTCCCCTGTGCTTGTGTGACCATCTCAGCTCCACTTGGCCAGGCAGCCCTGCCAAGCCTCTGATAGAAGGAGCTCTTTAGTCTGGGGCTGCTCTATCCATGTTAAACCCTAACCTACAGGAGAACAGGATGGCCTAGTGTGTCTCAGGAACTTCCGTCAGGATAGCATGAGCACTAGGGGCTGTGTTAAGGAAGGTGTCTAGGCTGGACCTGGAAATCCTTGGTCATACTTGCAGGTAGTCAGCAGTGGCTTGGACCAGGTAAGTTTAACTAACTCCAAAAAGGAGCCAACAGCACCCTTTGCCCACAGGTGGCAAGTGTGTACTGAGCTTGTGGGAGCAGCAACATATGCCAGGACTGACTGGAGCAGCCCTCTCTCCTGCACTGTCAATGGCACTGCTCTGTGTGTCTGGCTACCAAGCAGGGGTCTAACCGGGAGGGGACGGGCAAGATGCTGCTTCATGATGGGGTGTGCAGGAGACTGCCAGGCAAGGGAAGGGCCCTTCCTTGTACACGAGCCATGGAGCTGCCCAGACACATGGCCAGGCAGGGCCTACCAGGTGAAAAGGGTCTGGGTACCTTTCATGCGATAGACATTCAGACTCCATGGGGAGTGTGGAAGGACAGTCAGTAAGCCCATCGGGCCACGGGAGGCCCTACTCGAGTTTGTTTGACGCACTGGAGAGAAAGGATGAATTGTAGGAAACTTTTTTTTTCTTCCAGAATTTGATTTCTCCAGAAGTGGCCTCCAGAAGTGACCTCCTTTTCCTTATTTATAGCACCTGGCTGCTATTCAATTGTAAGATAACATTAGAAATGTGAGACGATGTAGTTTTTAATAAAATGTTTGATGTTCTATCTCCTCCGTGTCTGTGATCTTAGATTGGTACTTAGGGGTACTCTGAGCCTTCTTGGGATCCAGGGAAACCTTATGCCTGTGTCTTAGAATCCTGTGCCACATAGGAGGCATAGAGACTTCTCTGTTCAACTCCAGGACAAGGCCTCCCCACCTGCTCAGTCCTGGCTTCCTGGTGGCAATGGGCAGAGGCTGGGCCCTTCAGTACCAAGTATCTTCACAACCAGCACCTGCAATGGCCACTGCCCAGCAATGCCAGGAAGGACCTGGCTCTGCCTGCCTGACTGTAGCAGTACCACCTTCTTGGGCACCCTTTCACCCTGGCCTTTAACTTGCCATAAAGGACCTCTTCAGATGCCTTGCCCTGCAGGCGCAGAGGTCACAGTGTTTTGCAACTGAGAAAATATCAGGGGAAGGCCTCAGACCAAGGAGGGCTAACTGCTGAGTAGGGTCTGAACAGAAACAGTGTCCCCAGGCTCTGTCAACACTGCTCACACCCCACTCAGAATATTCCAACTGAAGTGGCCTCTAACGCCTTCAGGGAAGCAAGGGTGTCTTAGAATGGTGGGGCCAACTATCCTTGTCCCTGGGGCAGGTAAGCTTAGAGAGGTTGGATGGTGAAGAGGACTGATGACTGCCTGCGGACATAGGTACTAGAAAAGCAGATGTAGTAGAAAGAGATAGCCACTTGTGGGCATCTGAGCTGAGGAAGGCAGGACGGCACACGGCCCTAGGAGGAGGAGTTGTTCACAAAGGTGTCTCCGCCCCCCCCCCCCCTTTCCCAGTTTTGTTTTGTTTTTGAGACAGGATCTCACTGTAGCCTAAGCCATCTATTCCAAGTACTGATGAACAGTTTTAAGTCAGTGGCAGGAAACCCAGGCTGCCCTTCAGGAAATCGGGGAGTAGGATAGGTGGGAGCTTGGTAGGGACTGACCCTTCTCCCTGGACCCCCCCTGTAGTGCCACCAGCCACCTGCCTTCACATAGCCACCTGGCCATTTGGGAGAACTCAGAGCAGCCGCCTTCCCATGCTCTATACGGGGTAAAGACCTCTGTGGGAAGGGTGCACCACCAGCCAAGTGTGCCGGCGTAAGGGAACCATACGCTGGCCTGCTAGGGCACGGGGCTGGGTCTAGGATCACATGTTCCCAAGCTCGGGGCTGCCCCTGAGCCCTCCTGCACATGTGCCTGCTGGACTAAGTTCATCTTGATTCAGTGAGGGCTTCCACTGAGGCTGTCTCATTGGGGCCTGAGCAGCCATTGGAAAGTCAGCTTCCCTGTTAGTTTCACCCTTGCCTTCTCTTTCCCCAATTCCAGAAATCTGTCCTGGAGTCTCTCTAAGCTCGCATTCTTAGGTTTTAACCCCCTTCCCCACCCTGAGGCACCCAGCCAGGCCTGAAAAGCAGTACTGGATGTGCCCAACAGACTTCTTGAGGCCAGGGTTGGTGGCAGATGCCAAGGCTTCCTGCAGGCTGGGCTTTGAATGCCTCATTGCAGCCCCTCCCCCGTCCACTGTGCATTCCTGTTTCTGGCCTTTTAGCAAAAGGTAAAATTGCCTGAATAGAGAGAAACACTAAGCTTTCTTTGGCTGTTGGTTTTACTTGCTTTGCCCTCCTGGGATCTTTTCCCAAGTCCTAGACCCCCTTTTCCCCCAGGATAGTAGCACCCAAGATTCTCTGTAGTTGTCAACATAGGTGCATGACCAGCAGGGTAGACACAAACCCTAGATCCTGTTTAGAGCCACATTAGCCAGAGGAGTTAGGACAAAGGGCCAGAGTCAGGCCCAGCTACTCTCCCGTAGCAACTGTTATATACTACCCTCAGCTGAAGACTGTACACATCCTTCATGCACGGTGGCTCCCACACATGAGGGAAGTGCCTGGTCTGGCTGTGTGCACTTATCAGTGGCCACTTGATGATACTTGGAGCTGAGCAAGCACCAGGAGGAAAAGTGTTGGATGTCTTCCTGGGAGAATCTAGCAACCTAGCTACCCACCCTCAGCACTTCCCACTACCCAAGTCCCCATTTCCCTGATGTGAGGTTCCAACTGGATCCTCTCCTGGGATCTGCCTCCCCTCCTGTGTCCCAGCCCGACTCCAGCACTTGGCCATGGATCTTCTGTTCACACTCTTGGCTTCCTGCATGGGTAAGTGCCTCTCCCAGTTGAAACTGGAGAAATCCCTGCGGGGAGCCTTTGAGGAGAGTTAGTTGGTGGATGACTGGATGAACAGGGTGCTGGGCACAAGGAGTGGCTGGACAGAGGACAGGACACAGTTGAAAGTGTTCAAACCATTTACTAAGCAAATTCTTACCCGACCCAACCCCCAAACCCCAAGCTTCGAGGAGGAAGGCAACCCCTCTAAGGCTCTGGTACCTACAGGCCCCTCACCTTGGGTGAGTGCTGGAGTGAGACCAGGTCCAGGCTAAGTCCTTCAGTTTAGTAGGTTTCTCTCCACTAACAAGAAAAATGCCCTTTTTAAACGCGTCCTCTGGCAGCCCCAGGGTTTCTCCAGCTGCCCTTTCAGGTCAGCAGGTGCCACTGGACATTAAGGCAGCATCTTCTCCCCAGGATTTCAGTAGGAACTGTTAGAGACAGTTTGGTGCCTACTCCACCGATGAAATCTGTGAGTTCCACCCATGTCGTGGCCAACTGCGCATAGAAGAAAAGGTCGGTCAAATCCTCACAAGTGCCTGTAGTCTGTTCTGAGCAGGGCTAGTGACAGTCTACGGACCCTCTGTGAGAGCGGACAAGTCTGGCCCGAACCCAGCATGACTTGGTCTCGGAGTCTGCGCTGCGCAACCCAACGGTGGTCGTCCTCCACACTCGGCTTCCCGCATTGGTCTTTCCCATCGTGGGCTTAGCTGCGGGAAGAGCCCCGCCATGCCTCCCGCCCTTAGACGTAGTTCTTCTTGTCATAATCGCCGTTGGCTGTGGGCCGCCGCGGTGCCGAGTACTTGACCGGGAAGCTGAACTCTGGGTGCCCGGAGTAGACCCAAGCGCCGCAGCACACAAGGCCACCGCCGCACATGAGCAATGCGGAGGCAGCCCAGCCGATGTACAGAGCCGCGCCCAGCTCGTACTTCTGAGACACCGGCACCGCTGGATCATAGAACTCGCGTACCACGATGTTGGCGAACCAGCAGAGCGGCACGAGTGCCAGCAGCCCGCACAGCGCGTAAAGCGCTCCTCCCGTGAGTGCCACCCGTGCCTTAACTGGGCCCGGGGCCACACAGGTCGTGCACTGAGCGCCGGTCAAGGTAACAAAGAGTGCCACCAGTGCCAGCAGCACAGCGCCCACCGTGAGTGCCCGAGCTGCCTGCACCTCCGCACTCAGCGCCAGCACAGACTCATACACCTTGCACTGCATGTGCCCGGTGCTCTGCACCACGCACGACATCCACAGCCCCTTCCAAGTCGTCTGCGCCGTCACGATGTTATGGTCCAGGAAGGCAGTCACCTGCCACATGGGCAGTCCACACGCCAGGATCAAGCCCACCCAGCCTACCAAGCACAGCACCAGACCCAGAATTTCCAATGCAGCAGACCCCATGGCTAAAGACCGAATGCTCACCCGATGGCCCTTGGGGCCTCCGGGTTCGCTCTGCGCTGCTTGGGCTGTGAGCTCGAAGCTGATTCTGGTGCCTCTGCTCCGGGCCTCCTGCTGTGGAGCAGAAGAGAAGTTTCAACTACACCAGTAGTAGGGGATGTCTTATTTGAAGTCTCGGGGGCGGGACTCTGCCCCCAGGGCGCAGCCCCCCGAGCTAGATCAGCCAATCCATGAGCAGACCTTCGGCCTACAGCCAATCGCGGACCCCCTGACAGCTACTGTAACTGAAATCGTGGGAAGCAGGACTAGTCTTGCTCACCCGAACCGCACCCCTCAGAGCCGCAGTCTGAGATCCTACCAGTTTCTGTCCTAGTGGGGGCTGCAGGCGATCTGTGTGCCCCAGTCTCACCATGTTAGCAGCATGACCTCTAGCCTACACCCACTAGCTCCACCTGTGACATCCCGGATCATTCCAACTCCTCTCTGCAGACGCTTGGTATGGAGGTTCTCTGAGCCCCTGTGCACAGGTGAAACAAACCTCTGAGCCCGTTTGTCCTTCGGCACACCAAGCGAAGATGCTAGGCAAGTCTGTGTTGGGCATGCCCTTAATTATAACCTCATTCACGATTCTGCCCAACCACCACCTACAGGTCTCACTCCTTCCCCGAACCACAGGCCTGACACAAAGTGGGCAGTGCAAGGAAGGGCCTGTGCTTTCTTCCTCTGTGATGCTGCTCAACCCCATTCTCTGAGGTCCAGCGTGTCAGGCAGCGCCACTCAGAAAGTACCCTGTCTTCTCCAGCGCATTGGCTGTGATCCCAGCACAGCATACTGGAATCCTGCGACAGCAGAGACACGAAGGGACATAGAGAGGCTGTGCCTTGCCATCCTACAAATAGTTGTGGTGCTTTGCCACCCCAGCCCCCAGGCCACCCTCCGGAAGCCATCTTGGAGTTTCCTGGCCAGGAGGAAGAGCCCCCATCCTCGGTGGAGGAGGGAGCTGCGGGATTTCCGGGTATTCTTCTGCACAATGGCCCAGCCATTTCTTGAAAGGTCCACTGGGTTAGACACTCTGGGTCCCTGCGGCACAGGTGGGGGCACTAGGCCCCACAGCCCACAACCAAACTAGGGCGCCAGCCTCTTTCCAGTGTTCTCCTCCCTGCTCCCTTTGTTTCCAGCTAACCCTGGACTCCAGCTGGGCTTTGTTGTCTTCCGTTCTTGTTGTTCTGTTTGGGGTTTTGTTTTGTTGGTTTCCTCCACTCAAAAGAGCTCAGGGCTCTTTAGAGAAAGGATGACATTGTTGAGGCCAGCCACAGATGTGGAGATTTGGGTAAATCTCTCCCTTTATGGGTCCCTGCTTCCTTCCAGAGATGGCTCTGAGCTAGAGGCCAATGAGGCCAGCCTTTGCCTGCTTCACCCTACAAGGAACCATGCTTAGAATAAGATTCTTGGCGTAGAGAAAGTCTCACATACACATCCTTCCTTGTCCTCAACCAACTCTCCCTGGTACCTCCTTCCAGCTGTCATATATTGTCTGCTGCCTTCCACCCTCTGGAGACCCCAGCTTTTCTGCAGACCCTTCTCCCCTCTCACTGGTGTAAATTCAAGGCTCACCCTCTCAGTCCTGCTGCCCCTGCACCAGTCCAGAGAGTTTTGTTTTGCCAGCCCCTCCCTTCAAGTTCCATGGCATCTTCCTGGAGCAACTACTGAAGCCTCTTCAGATCACCCAACAAGGCTGCTCCTGCAGGACTACTCCTCTATGGCTCTCATTGCCCACTGACAAAGAACTGGATCCTGGGAGCAGCCTAGACTTAGGTGGCTGTGAGTGGTTGAGATTGACTTGTGAGACCAGGAGCATATTTACACACTTCATACTTGAACCAGATCCATCTTCCTCTGGGCCTTGAACTAGCTTTCCTGCTGGTTATGGCTTCTCTGTCTGTCTTGCTGTTCTGCAAGGATGTGCTGATGCACACATCTGAGAATCTCTCTCTACACCCAGGTCCCAGAAGGTCCAAGCCAGGATAGCTTTTGCCTGTTGGCTTTCCTACTATTGTCTTGAGAACACAGTGATCACCTGGCACACACATTTGTCCAAGACAAGAGGCAGCTTGCTGCTTTCAACTAATTGGGGCTTCAAACATGCTCCCCTTCCTTCTGCCTGCCCTCCTCTCCACCATTTTGGTACTGTCCCCAGCCTGGCACCCAGAGTGGTCCAAGCAAGTTCACATACCTTTGGTAACAGCCTCACAGCCTCTAGAGTTGCCAGTGGAACCTCAGATGTCATATTCCCTAGCATTCAGCAGGACTAGAACCACGCCAAAATAAGGACAACCAGGGATGGCATTGCTTCCTCAACCCTCCCCAAGACTGAAGGTGGTCCAAGGGACCATCCCAGACCCAAGAAAAGTGTTTTCCTTCCTTGGGAATTTTTTTTGTGCACTGGACACTGTCTCCACCAGAGCAGCCAGCACAGGCCACTTAACAGACAAACCACCAATGAAGCAGCAGGTAGGAAGGCAAGCAACAGAGGGTGGTCTGAAAAGGTGGCATCGCAGCAGGAGTCCAGGAAGAAGAGCCCAGGGAGCAGCTGGAAACCCAAGTACACGATGCTGGTGTATAGGTGCACCTGGGCTAGGCAATGTAGCTCTGGGGTAGAGCACTGGCTTAGCAAGTTCTATCATCAACGCCACAAACTAAAACTAAGTAAATCACCCTAAAGGTGGGACAAGGCTCCCAGTGGATCTGACCTTGGAGCAGGAGGAGGTCGGCATGCAGAGTGCAGCACAGGGCTAGGGCCAGGGAGTCTGGGATGGTAGGGGGCTTGCCAGGCAGGCCACCAGCTCCTGCCCTGCTATTGTTCTGCTTTCCCAGGGGAAATGGCACAGGATCCTATTAATTGTGTGAGAGAAAGGGCTGAGTCTGCAGAAAAGCAAAGTTTATCTCTAGCAGCTGCTGGCTGACCCTGCCCCGAGAGGATCCTTTGACCTTCCATGGCAATCTAAATTTAGGCTTCAGGTTCCTGGGGCTTGGATTTGGGAAGCTCTTAGCAAACAGACTTTATTTCAAAGGGAGTGAGAGAATAAGGAAAGAAAAAAAAAAAAAAAAAAAAAACAGCCTTCTATCTTTCAGCTTCTGATCTAGGATGTCTCCCCCAAGTTCAGCAGATATTTACAGAACAGCATTCTTGCCCAGAGCCATTCTTAATGGAAGGCTCTCGCTGGCCCAAAGGAAGCATCTTGAGACTCCTCATGTCACTTGCCATTGGGCTGGGAACCCAGAGTGATCTATATAGGATGGCATGGGCCCCTGCAGTTTGATGAACGATTATCTTTTTGCCCTTGACAATTACTCTACCCTTAGTTACATACCCAGCCCTTGCAAGTGATATATTTCTATTAGAAACAATACTATTTATTATCAGTGTCCTTACTCATAATTGTTTGTATTTAGGAGGTTATATTACTGGTATTATTATCTGATGCCACCTTCGTATTGCCTATAAGCATTGTGTAACCCGGGTTTCAAAAGTTCATTAATTCAATGGGCATGGTGGTCACATTTGTAATCCCAGCTCTCAGGTACTGGGGCACAATGATTGCAAGCTAGAGGCCAGCCTGGACTACGTAGTGAGACCCTTCATCAAACCAAAAAAAAAAAAAAAAAAAAAAAACCCAACCCAGATATCTGGCAGTTTTTCAAAAGATATGATTAACGAACCTATAGACATAAAAATAGAAACTGTCCCAAGAGAAACCCATGTGGAACAACTCTCTGTGGGGAGAAAGCTGAGCTCCAGGGCGCCTCAGACAAGTCAGTGGACATGTAATTAGAGTCTCTAAAAAAAAAGGTCGGGGGAGAAGGAAAGCATACAGCTTGAAGAGACACTAACTGAAACTTTGCAAATTTGTTAAACACTATAAGCCTACTGTGTTTGTGATTTTTCTCATTAGTGCAACCAAATAGCTGAAAAGAAACACTGTAAGGGAGATGTATACGAACTTCCATGGGATACCGTCATCATAATGGCAAAGCCATGCGGCTCCATAGCTGCCCCCACGGTTGTGAGGTGCATGGAAGCTGCTTCTTACACGTCAACTTTGAAGGGATACAATCCATTATGAAGGCAACGGCATGTAACAGCCATGTCACCGTGGCTGCAGGGGTGTGTGGAAGTCCATCATGATGGCAAAGGCATGGGGCAGTTGTCTCTATGGCTACAGGGTGGTGGAAACTGCTCTACTTCAGCAGACCAGGAAACAGAAATAGGCTGTGATCCTCGAAGTCTAACCCCAGTAACCCACTTCCTCTAGCTAGGTGGCCCCATTTCCTAAAGGTTCCAAACCTCCCCAAACACTGCCATCAGCTGGGGACCAAGTGTTCAAAAATGTGAGCTCATTGGGTTCATTTAATATCACAACAGCCACACATCCAAGGACCTTGAGAAGTAGCAAGTAAAAGAAACATGGAAACGACACCAAAGATCATTACAATCTGCTCAAAATAAGAATTACAGAGATGAAAATAAAGTAGATCCTGATACTTTGTATGATAATCTAGAAAGTTAATTTAAAAACATGTCTTGCTGCTAATCCATGAATACAGAAAATGGACAATTGTGGTTTTGTTGTTTTTTTTAAATTAGATTTGTTTTAATTTTATGTGTAGAGGTGTTTCCCTGCACTTTGTATGTGCACCATGTGAATGCTTGGTATCCAAGGAGGCCAAGAGAGGGCGTTGGGTCCCTTGGAACCAGAGTTACAGAAGGTTGTGAGACATCTCTGCAAGAGTATTAAGTGCTCTTAACCACTAAGTCATCTCTCTAGCCTCAATAAGCATGTCTTAAATATGTTAACTATGTGCTACTTTATTTTATTTAAATAAGTTCTTTGGATATTTTCATATAAAAAGAACTCCAAGATATTAGGGAGCAAGAATGTGAGAAGCAAACTATTGGTGCATAAAATAGACTTTCCTCTTCTTCCATTGTCTAAGCTCTGTTTTATAATTGAAGCAAAAGTATTGCAGTACTTGTTGTGGTTCTCACTTACAAAGTTGAGACAACACTTAAACATAGTGACATCAGGAAGGGGGGATGGGAGACACCTCAACAAAGTGACATCAGGAAGGGGGATGGGAGACACCTCAACATAGTGACATCAGGAAGGGGGATGGGAGACACCTCAACACAATGACATCAGGAAGGGGGTGGATAGGAAACACCTGAATATAGTGATGTCAAGAGTGAGGAAAATCCCACCTGCAAAGCATTGCCACCAAGAAACTTCACTGAGTTAAACACACAGTGCACACAGTGTTTTTCTGAAGTGGTTTCCAATAGTTGCAGAGATGGTTTCCTTGAGGAGTGAAGACTACACTTGTCTGTGGGTATAAGGGTAAATGGTTATAGATTGTTAAAGATTATGCTAGTCTAGAAAAGTAGTGGTTGTAGATTCTCTTCCAATAGCCACAATTTTACTAGCAGTGAGAAGTTAAGTTTCCAGTACCAGGCATGGTAGTCTTGCTGAATGGGTCTTAAGTCCAATTAGAAAGTTGTTGGTTACTGCCAAGATATGTGTGCCACTACTACATCCTTAGAGTTGTCATGCTGTCCATTGAGGTAGTTCATAGGCACCATAGCTGGAGAGGATTGTTGGTTGCCTCCTTTCTTTGGAAGCTGGCATGGTGCCTTCTGGTGCCATAAAAATTAGTCCTCAGGGAGGGGTTATTCAGGTCAGTTTTAGCTCAGAGGCTTCTGGGCCTCTGCTTCTGAAGTGCATGGTGCCTTTAGGAGTAGGCAGTAACCAAGGGCAACAGCAATAGACTGTATGTTTTAGGAGTCTCTTGGTCAGGCCTGTCCAACAACTCAAAAGGAGGCATCTTAGTCACTTGTTTCTGAGAAGAGACACTCATATAAAACAAAACACTTAATTGGGGTCTTGCTTGCAGTTTCACAGGTTTAGTCCATTATCTTCATGGCAGGGAATATGGCAGCATTCAGACAGATACTGGAGCAGTAGGTAAGAGCTACATCCTGATCCATAGGCAGAGAGAAGGAGAGAGAGCCTCTGGGCCTGGTGTGACACACTTTCTCCTGCAAGGCCACACCTCCTATTCTACTCAACATTCCACCAACTAAGGACTGGACATTCAAATATATGAGCCTATGGCGGATGTTGTCATCCAAACCATTACAGAGGGCTGTAGGGTTAGTGAGGTCCTGAGTCTGCTCCTCCATAGGGCTCGGCCCTCAGGAGGCAGAATGCGGGGAAGTTTCGACTGCACTTACCCCACACCATTGCCAGGCGGGTGCCAGGCTGTAGGGAAGCCGTGGTACATTGCTCCGGGGTAGAGGAGCACAGTCTGAGATGCAGGACAGCCAGAGCTGGCTTGGGGTTCCCAGGCATGCAAGGAGGCCAGGGCCATCTGGTTCTCAGGCTCTTGGGCATCCGGGCACTTCTGGGAGCCGAGGAAGAGCTGAGAACAGAGTGGGGGCCTGCAGGCTGAATCTAGCCCAGGGCTGAGGGGAAATGTGGGAAGAGCCAGCTGAGCCTTGTGGGGAGAGTCCGTGGCTTGGATTGGTTTGGTGGCTGTGGCTGGAAGCACAGAGAGGCCTACGGGAGATTAGATGACAGCTCTTTAGGCAAAAGCCTTCTCCACAGCTCCCCATAGCAGATCCCTGTGAAAAGAGGCAGTCCATGGTTTTAAGGCGTTTATTGTCATGGTAGAAAGTAGATGAGTAAGACCGTACCCCAGTTCTTAGGGCAGGCCTGAGTTAAATATATTTTGCAGGAAGGAGAGTTTATTGGCTAAGTCCTCCAGGTCTTCAGGTACCTCATTAAAATGGAGATCTGTCTTGAGGCTAATGACCACAGGTCATGTCCTCTACCTGTGGAGGGGTTTGGGGTGTTGCCCTTATGTGACTGATGGCCACAAATCTGTGGAGTGCTGCCGGAGGCTGTAGCTACAAGATTGGAGCCTGGTGTCCAGGAGCAGGGCAAAATGCCTTCTGTCCCTTCAGGGTCACCGAGGTTTCTAACCTTTGCTCAACCAGGAATCAGGCTGCCTTTCACGGTCCTACAGAGGGCCTCTCGTTTCTGGTATTGAGGATTTTGTTAAGTGGTCTTAGGCTCTTGAAGAAGGTGCTGCCAGCCCAGATGAGATAGTACGATTCTTTGTGACTTTTCTGCCATCCATGTTGCTATTTTCCCTCCCTCCCCCTTTCTCCTGTATTGTCTCCCTCCTACTTCCCCTTTCCCAGATCCTGTCATGGATCCTTCATTCCCCTTCACCCTCTTACGTATTAACCTCCCTAAGGATTTCCCCCTTTTTCCATTTTCCTGAACAGATTACTTGTACTCTATTATTTCCCCTCTTTGCTCCACAACGCCCCCTCCTGGCAAGGGTCCAGCTTTCCTTTCCAGGTTTCCATTACTCACATCTGAAGATCTGGAGCTAGGAACCTCCCATAAGAGAGAACATGCGACGTTTGTCTTTCCAGGCCTGGGTTAGCTCATTCAACATGGCCTTTTTTAGTTCCATCCATTTACCTACAAAGTTCATGATCTCATCTTTTCTATGTAGCTAAATAGTATTCTATAGTGTATATGTTCATTTTCATTTTCCATTCATTGGTTGTAGGACACTTAAGTTGTTTTTACTTCCTTACTATTGTGAATAGAGCAGCAATGGACATGGTTGAGCAAGGAGCTGAATGAGTATTGAGTCCTTAGGGCGTATGCCAAGGAGTGGTATAGCTGGGTCATGGAGCAGACTTGTTTTTAGATTCTTGTGAATTCTCCACATGCATTTCCATAGTGGCTGCAACCCCCTGACAGTGAATGGGGGTTCTCTTTTCCCCACATCCTCTCCAGCATTTGTGGTTGGTGGTTCATTTGATCTTTGCCATTCTGACTAAGGTAAGATCAAATCTCATAGGTGTTTTGATTTGCATTTCCCCAATTGCTGTGAATGATGAACAATTTTTTTTGGCGATATTTCTTAGCCATTCTTTTTTTTCTTCTTTTGAGAACTCTTTATTCAGGTCCCAGACCTATTTTTCAATTACTTTTCTTTTCTTCTTCCATCTTTCCTTTCTTTCCTTCTTTCACTTTTTTTTTTGTCTCTGTTTTTTAAATTCTTTGTATATTCTGGATATTAAATGTTTGTCAGATGTACAGCTGGCAAAGTTTCTCTCCTGTTCTATGGGCTTCCTCTTCTCCTGGTTGACTGTTTCTTTAGCTGTGCAGAAGCTTTTCAGTTTTATGAGGTCCCACTTATCAATTGTTGGCTTTAATTCTTGTGCAAATGAAGTCCTATCCAGGAAGTCTTTTCCTGCACCTAAATCATGTAGGCGCTACCTATGTTTTCTTCTAGCAGTTTCAGTCAGACTTAGTTTTTGTGCAAGGGGATAGATACGGGTCTGATTACATTCTTCTGCATACAACATCCACCTTTCCCAGCACCGTTTGTTGAAGATGTTTTTTTTTCCCCACCGAATATTTTGTCAAACATTAAGTGGCCTAAATCTTGTGCTCATTTTTGGGTCTTTGATCTTGTTCCATTGGTCTACATGTCTATTTTTATGCCAATACCATATTGGTTTTATTAATATGTCTCTGCAATATATCTTAAAATATGAAATGGTAATCCCACCAGTATCATCCCCCCCACCCCTCAGCCAGGATTGTTTTGGCTATCTTTGGTCTTTTTGTGGTTTCATGTGAGTTTTAGAATAGTTTTGTCTATTTCTGAGAAGAATGAGACAGGGTTCTGATTGGGATTGCATGGAATCTATAAATAGCTTTTGGTAGAATGGTCGTTTTCACAATGTTAACTTTAACAATCCATGAGCGTGGAATGCCTTCTGTTTTCTAGCGTTCTGCTCTAGCTCTTTCCTCAGAGGCTTCAAGTTTTCATTGTAGAGATCCTTCACTTCCTTGGTTAGGTTTCTTTCTAATATTTTATTTTCATTGTGCCTATTGTGAGTACAAGTGTGCCCATGATCTCCTTCTCTGTGTGTTTGATGTTTGTATGGAGAAAAGCTATTGACTTGTGCTTGAGTTTATTGATTCTGGATCTGGCCACATTGCATTTGATTATCATTTCTAGAAGTTTTCTGGTAGAATTTTTAGGATCTCTGATGTATAGTATCACATCATCTGCAAATGAAGATAATATGACTTCTTCTTTTCCTATTGATATGCCTTTAATTTCCTTCTCTTGCCTTATTGTCCCAGCTCCTATTTTGAACACAATGTTGAGAAGGATTAGGGACGGTGGACAACCCTGTCTCACTCTTGACTTTTGGAGGATTGCTTCAAGACTTTCTCAATTTATGATGATGTTGGCTGTGGGTGTTTCAAATGTTGTTTTACTGTGTTGAGATATGTTCTCTCTAGCCCTGCATTGTCTATGGCTTTTTAATGAAGACATGTTGGATTTCATCAAAGGCTTTGTCTGCATCTGTTGAGATGATAATGTGAGTTTTGTCTTCAAGTTCATTTATGTGATTTATTGCATTTATTGACTTGTGTATGTTGAGCCAGTCCTGTGTTTCAGGGATAAGGTCAACTTGGTCATAGGGTATGTCTTATTTAGGGTTTCATTGCTGTGAAGAGACACCATGACCAAGGCAATTCTTACAAAGGCAAATACTTCACTGGGGCTGGCTTACAGTTTCAGAGGTTTAATCTAGCATCATCGAGGTGCGAAGCATGGAATTGTACAGGCAGACATGGTGCTGGAGGAGCCAAGGGCTCTATATCTTGATAGGAAGGCAGCCAGGAGGAGACTGTCTTCCATGAGTAGCCAGGAAGTCTCTTTGGCATTGGGCAGAGCTTGAGCACTAGAGACCTCAAAGCCCACCCCTGTAGTGACACAGTTCCTCTAACAAGGCTACACCTCCTCCAGTATGGCCACACCTTGTAATCTTGACACTTCCAAGCATATTCAAATGACCTCACAGTATAATCCTTTTGGTGTACGTCTATATTCTGTTTAAAAGTATCTGTTGAGTGTTTTTGAGTCTATGTTCATCAGGGATATTGGCCTGTAGTTTTCTTTTCTTGTGTCTTTACGTGGTTTGGGTATTAGAGTGATACTGGCTTCATAAAAGGAGTTTGGGAGCACTCCTTCTGTCTCTCTTTTTTGAATGGTTTAGTTCTTTGAAGTCTGACAGATTCTGTGGTGAAGCCATTCAATCCTGGACTTTTTATTACTATTTCAAATTCTTCATTTGTGTTGGGTCTGTTTAGGAGTTGAGTGCTTGGTTTAAATTTGGTGATTTAGGAGAGTCTAGAAATTTACCCATTTCTTTTAGATTTTCCAGCTTCTTGGTGTACAGGTTTTTACACCATCCCTTATAATATTCTGAATTTCCTTGGTGTCTATTGTGATATTTCTCTGTTCATTTCTGATTTTGTTTATTTTGTTCCTCTCTTTCTTTCTTTTTGTTCGTTGAGCCAAAGATCTCTTAATTTTGCTTAGCTTTTCAAAGACAGCCCTTAGAATTTGTTGATTTTTGTATTATTTTCTTTGTTTCTATTTCACTGATTTCTGCTCTGATTTTTATTATTTCTGGCCATTGACTAGGTTTGGATTTGGTTTGTTCTTTTTTTCTCCAAAATTTTGAGTTGCATCATAAACCATATTTGCAATCTTTCTGATTTTTCAATGTAGGTGCTTAGAACTATGAGTTTCCCTTGCAGGACTGCTTTTGATAAGTCCTAGAGATTTTTTTTTTAAGGCAGGAAAGGTTTATTTTGTTCCACAATTCAAAGACATGCAGTGGACCATGATAGGGAAATCATGACCATGATAGCCAAGCAGGGGGGAGCTGGTCACACTATATTTGCAATTAGGAAGAAGGGAAAGATACTCAGCTCCTTTTTACCTTTTCATTGTCCAGGGTCTGGGCCCACCAAAAGGTACCACCCACATATCAAGTGGATTCTCTCAGCTAGATAATCCCCCACCAACACGTCCATAGTTCTGCTCAATATAAATTATAATTATAATTGATCTGCTCATTATAAATTTTGTTGAAAGTTTTGCTTAACCATCCCAGTCCATTAGTATGTATTTCTTTTTTTTTTTTGATATTTAATTTACATTTCAAATGTTTCCATCTTTCCAGGTCTCCCCTTTGGAACCTCCCTATCCCCTCCCCCTCCCCCTGCCTCTATGAGGGTATTCCCCTACCTACCCACCCACCCACCCATTCTCGTCTTCCTTCCTTGGCATTCCCCTATACTGGGGCATCTAACACCCTCAGACCCAAGGGCATCTCCTCCCCCGATAGCTATCAAGACCCTCCTCTACCACATATGTGGCCAGCACCATGGGTCCCTTCATGTTTATTCTTTGGTTGGTGATCCAGTCTCCGGGAGCATAGGGGGACACTGTTGCTCCCTCCATGGGGCTGCAAACTCCCTCAACTCCTTCAGTCCCTTCTCCAACTCTTCCATCTGGGACCTCACGCTCAACCCAACAGTTGCTGTGAAGTGAATCTTGGGTATTCCGAACTTTTGGGCTAATATCAGTGAGTACATATCATGTTCATTCTTTTGTGACTGAGTTACCTCGCTCAGGATGATATTTTCAAGTTCCATCCATTTGCCTGCAAATTCATGAAGTCATTGTTTTTAATAGCTGAGAAGTATTCCATTGTGTAAATCTACCACATTTTCTGTATCTATTCCTCTGTTGAGGGACATCTGGGTTGTTTCCAGCTTCTGGCTATTATAAATATGGCTGCTATGAACATAGTGGAGCATGTGTCTTTATTACATGTTGGAGCATCTTCTGAGTATATGCCCAGGAGTGGAATAGCCAGGTCCTCAGATAGTATTATGTTCATTTTTCTGAGGGTCCACCAAACTGATTTCCAGAGTGGTTGTACCAGCTTGCAATCCCACCAACAATGGAGGAGTGCTCCTCTTTCTCCACATCCTTGCCAGCATCTGCTGTCACCTGAATTTCTGATCTTAGCCATTCTGACTGGTGTGAGGTGGAATCTCAGACTTGTTTTGATTTGCATTTCCCTGATGACTAAGGATGTTGAGCATTTCTTTAGGTGCTTCTCAGCCCTATGAGTTTCCTCAGTTGAGAATTCTGTTTAGCTCTGTTCCCCATTTTGATAGGATTATTTGGATCTCTGGAGTCTAACTTCTTGAGTTCTTTGTATATAGTGGATATTAGCCCTCTATCGGATGTAGGATTGGTAAAGATGTTTTCCCAATCTGTTGGTTGCCGTTTTGTCCTATTGACAGTGTCCTTTGCCTTACAGAAGCTTTGTAATTTCAAGAAGTCCCATTTGTCAATTCTTGATCTTAGAGCATAAGTCATTGGTGTTCTGTTCAGAAACTTTTCCCTGTGCTCATGTGTTCAAGACTTTTCCCCACTTTCTCTTCTATTAGATTCAGTATAGCTGGTTTTATATGAAGGTCCTTGATCCACTTGGACTTGAGCTTTGTACAGGGAGATGGGAATGGATCAATTTGCATTCTTCTGCATGTAGACCGCCAGTTGAACCAGCATCATTTGTTGAAAAATGCTATCTTTTTTCCACTAGATGGTTTTAGCTCCTTTGTCAAAGATCAAGTGACCATAGGTGTGTGGGCTCATTTCTGGGTCTTCAATTCTATTCCATTGATCTACCTGCCTGTCACTGTACCAATACCATACAGTTTTTATCATTACTGCTCTGTAGTACAGCTTGAGGTCAGAGATGCTGATTTCCCCAGAAGTTCTTTTATTGTTGAGAATAGTTTTAGCTATCCTGGGTTTTTTGTTATTCCATATGAATTTGAGAATTGCTCTTTCTGAGATTTTGTTGTTTTATGTTTTCATTTTCATTTAGTTCCAGGAAGGTTTTATTTCTCTCTTGATTTCTTCTTTGGTCCATTCATCACTTAGTAATGAGTTGTTTAATCTCCATGAGTTTGTAAATTTTCTACAGGCTTTTCTGTTGTCAATTTTAAGTTTTAATTCATGTGATCAGATAGGATACAAAAAATTATTTCAGTCTTCTTGAGTTCGTAAAGATTTGTTTTGTGTCCCAGGATGTGGTCTCCTTTTAAAAAGCTTCCATGTGCTGCTTAGTAGAATGGGTATGGATGAACTATTCTGTAGTTATGTTAATTTGATGTACGTTGCCAATGAATTCTGATGGTTCTCTGCTTATTTTTTGTCCAGATGACCTATCTGTTGGAAAAATTGGGGTAATGAAATCACCTTCTACTAATGGATTGATGTTAATCTGTGTATTTAATTACAATAATAGATTTTTTATAAAATTGGATGCCCCTGAGTTTGGTGAGTATATGTTCAGAATACTAACATCTTATTGGCTGACTGCTCCCTTGATTAAAATGAAGTCACTCTCTCTCTCTCTCTCTTCATCTCTTCTGATTAGTTTTAGTTTAAAGTCCATCTTGTCAAATATTAGGATAGTGACACCTGCTTGCTTCTTGGTCCCGTCTGATTGGAGTACTTTTGTCTTTTTACTCTAAGGAGATGCCTGTCTTTAAAACTAAGATGTGTAAGCAGCAGATGAAGGGATTTTGTTTCTTTACTCAGTTTCTTTCAATTGGGGAGTTGAGGCCATTGATATTTAAGGCTATTACTGAAATATGTGTGCTAATTGTAGTTACCATGTTGATTCTGGTGTTCTTCTTTCTGTTCTTGGTAGTAGTTTGTGTTTTAACAATTATGGCTTTGTGATTCTTTCCACCTCCACCCCTATGCTCAGTCCCCTCTTCATGCAGAATTATTACTTCCTATACTTTCCTTAATGCTGGTTCATTGGCTATGCATTTTTCTATTTTTTAACTTTTTATTGATTTTGTGTGAATTTTCCATCCTGCACCCCAATCCCACTCATCTCCTGTCCCTTCATATCTGCCCTCTCTCTTCAACTTCCTCCTCAAAAGAAAACAAACAAACAAACAAACAAAATCTTGTCATGGAAGCTGCAGTGTGTCACTGTATGTCACGCATTATATCCAAATAGCTTTTGCCCAAATAGCTTTGCTTGCAAATGTTCACTGAAATGACTCATCAGTCTGGATTGAGGCCTCTGGCTTCTGCTACATCACCAATACTGGATCCACACCAGGGCTCCTCTTGAATATCCTGTTGTCGCCCTATGTCATGGAGATCCTGTACCTTTGGATATGCAGGACTGGCCCCTTCATGTGCAGTTCATACACAGGGATGTTGGGGTGGGCCAACTCAAAGCCCTGGATCTTTGGCTTGGGTGTGAGTTGAGTTGGACAGCCCACCTGCATCACGAAGGCCACCTCTCCCACTTACCCAGATGACAGGTGGGGCCAGATCAGCACAGTGCTCTGACACCAACATGGCTTCAGGTGGCAGCCCAGATCAGGGACACCCTCACAGCCTTTGGTGGTAACATGGGCCTAGGAGATTAACACAGGCCCCTGCTGTAATAGGACCACTAACACAGACATAGTCTCTGGCAGAAGCATGGGCCCAGATGTCACCATGGACTCAGGTAGCAGTGTAGGCTACTCAGATGAGTTTGTCTCCTAGTGGTAGGATGGCCCTCAGAAATCCACATAGTCTCAGGTGGCAGCTCAGTTTATGGACATCAGCATGGCCTTTGGTAGTAGCTTAGGGAGGGACATCAACACAGACCCCAGCTGCAGCAGGGCCAAGAGCCCAGACATGGCCCTCAGCAGCAGCCCTCAGGTGGCAATATAGGCCAACCAGATCCGTTTGGCCCTCTGGCCACCATCTACATGGTCTCAGGCAGCCCAGACCACTGACATCCAGATGGCCTTTAGTAGCAACACAGGCTCCAGACATCAAGACAAAGCCTGGCTGTGGTAAGGCCACTGACCCATTCATGGCTTCTGGTGGCAGCCTGAGCCTGAACATCCCCATGGCCTCATGTGATTGTGCAGGCTCCTCATATCCACCTGTTCCTCACCGCTCTCCACAGAGGACAGACTGCTTGGTTTTGCTTTCTTTCCCATCTTTTCACCATGCAGTCCATTTTTCCCATCTCTCTATCACATATCTACCCATCATAATGACACCCACCATGGGCCCAGAGGCAGATGCTTAGATGTCTCTCTTCTGGTGGCCTAGGACCATGGGCCCATGGGGCAGGACCAGATATACATTTTTAAGGCTTATTGTGGAAATTTTTCTTTCTCCTTCAATCATGGCAGATAGTTTTGCTGGGTATATTATTTTAGGTTGGCTGTCATTGTTTCTTAGAACTCAGAACGCATTGCTCCAGACACTTCTGCCTTTCAAAGTTTCCATTGAGAAATCAGCTGTCATTTTGATAGGATTTTCTTCAAATTTGTCTTGGACTTTTTTCTCTTGCAGCTGTCAATACAGTCTTTGTTATGTATATTTATTGTTTTAAGTATGATTTGCTGTGGGGATTTTCTTTTCTGGTGTTGTCTTTTTGGTATTCTTGTATCTGTACTTGTGACTTTCCTTAGTTTGGGGAATTTTTCTCCTATGATCTTGTTGAAATGATATATGTCTTTGACTTGGAATGCTTTTTCCTCATCTATTCCTATAATTTGAAGATTTGGGCTTTGTTTTTGTTTTCATGATGTTCCACATTTCTTGTTTGTACTTTTTTCTGTGTTTTTAATGCTTATCTATTTATTTAGCTTATTTATTTAGCTTATTTGGTCTAGATCTTCTACTTTATCTTCAAGACACAATACTCTCCCTTCTGCTTGATTCATTCAACTTTAAGGATTTCCTCTGAGTTTTCTAGTTGGAGTATTGTGTTTTTCAATTCCAACTTCCTTTCAGCTTCAGTCCTTTTTGATGTTCCTGTGTTCTGAGTAAATTCCATTCTCAAATCCTGGATTTCCCTCCTCATTTTTATCGGTGTTTTCTTGGACATTTCACCTGGACATTTCTTCTCCTTAAGTCCTTTGATTTCACTGAACTGTTTCTTCCTGTCTTCCTTAAACTCCTTGAATTCCTTAAGGGGGTTCTTCTAACTTCTGTGTCCTAGATTCAGCTAGGTAATTCTCTTTGGCAACCCTTTGAAGGGAAGATACTGACTTGTTGTCATCCCTGCTATGAGATCTGGGCACGCAGACTTCCTTTGTTTTAAGTTTGTTATGGATGGAGCAGGGTGAGGAAGAAAAAAGGATGTGGATTCGGGTTAGGTCAGAAACTCCGGTAGAATGCAGACAAGTGGACAGAGACTAGTGGGCTGGTCTACAGGATATGCTTCCTGTTCAATGCTGAGAATGTGGAGATAGAGCTGAGCAGAAAGGTTGGATATGAAGTGGGAAAGCCCTGTGTAATGGCAAATAGGGAAGGATGATTCTGGCCTAAACCTAGAGCTCCTCTGCAGTGAAGGTAGGAAAGGTCAGCCTAGGCAAGAAGATGCAGGAGGACATGGAATTCTGTGTGCAGTGTGGGGTGGTGGAAGCAACACCTCTACCTTGTTTTGAAACTGGGTCTTTCTGTTTTCAGCTGTATGGGTCAGGCTAACTGGCCCAAGAGCTTCCAATAGTTCCCTGGTCTTCACCTCACTCTCATTTTCTTGTAGTAGCTCTAGGATCACAGATGTTCACACTGTGTGTATGGTTGGTTGGTTGGTTGGTTGGTTGGTTGGTTGGTTGGTTGGTTTATGTTCGGCTTTTTGAGATGAGTTTCTCTGTGTGGCCCTAGCTGTCCTGGAACTCATTTGATAGACTGAGCTGCTCTTGAACTCAGAGCAGCTCAATCTACCTCTGTCTACCTCTGACTTCAGAGTGCTAGAATTAAATTTGTGTGCCACTATGCCTGACACATCTGGCTTTTCAAAAAACATGGGTGCTGGGGATTCTAATTCAAGTCCTCATACTTGCACAGAAAGCCCCTTTACCACTGAGCCGTCTTCCCAGGTCATAATGCCATATTTCATGGCTTACACAGAGACTAGTATTGTAGAGTGATGGATGGATGGATGTGTAAAACAACAAAGACCCCAGAACTAGCCCCATACAAGTTTAGCCAGCTGACATTTTTACAAGCAGGCCAAAGCAATTCAGTGTCACAAGACTGAAATCAGTGACTCTCACACTCAACACTGTTCACAGCTGAGATGGGGAGTAACCCAAGTGTTTTTTAGATGAGAAGAGGAGAAAATGGGAGGGGGGAAGCAGTGCATTTAAAAACCGTGCTCAATGAAAGGAAAAAAATGACAAAATTGATTCATAAAGATTAGCCTGTGGTTTGTGAGAGACCTGACAAATAGGTAAAAAGACACACGGACTGAAACAGCCACACTACCACATACATCGGGGGGGGGGTCTCTTTCAGAATGCACAAAGATGATCCAAATTCAACATTTTTAAACCAAAGCAAGCCTAGTTGAAATTCAACAAAAGACATGTAGAGATCTCTCCAGACAGAATGGACCATGAGCAGACAAAAGGAGGTTCCACATCAATGTCCTTCAAGCACATGAAGAGTAGATCATTATGGGACATGAAAGATGCAGCAAGACATAAAAACATTATCACCAAGTTCTGGTGAGGACACAGAGGCAGCAGAATGCCACACTGCAATGGGAGTATGAAATGCCATCGGCACCTCTCTTAGGGTTTTACTGCTATGAAGAGACACCATGACCACTGCAACTCTTATAAAGGACAACATTTGATTGAGGCTGGCTTATAGTTCAGAGGCTTAGTCCTTTGTCATGATGGTGGGACACATAGCAGTATGCAGGCAGACACAGTGCTGTAGAATGAGCTTGAAAGTTCTACACCTAAATCTACAGTCAGCAGAAGGAGACTGTATCTTGAATGGGAGAGACCTTAAAGCCACCCACCAATGACACACTTTCTCCAGCAAGACCACACCTCCTAATAGACCACTCCCTATGGACCAAGCATTTAACACATGAGTTGATGGGGGCCATACCTATTCAAACCACCACAGCACCCATGGAAGCAGTTCATCATTTTCTTCAAAAGCTAAATGTGGGGTATTGGGGAGATGGCTCAGTGATTAAGAGCACTGGCTACTCTTGCACAGGACCTGAGTTTGGTTTCCACATGGCCGCTCACAACTATCCATAACTCCAGTACTAGGGGATCCAATGCCCTCTTCTGACCTCTGCAGGCATCAGGCATACACAAGCATACATGAAAGCAAAACACTCATAATACATACAATAAATAAATCTAAAAAAATTAAGCTAAATGTATACTACCCCATAATCCAGCAACTGCACGTTTGGGAATTTACCTCAGAAAAATGAAAACTATGTCCTCATAGAAACTTGTATATGATTGTTGATGATAGTTTTGGATTTTAATTTTTAAAAATATTCCCTTCAGATGCATGCATGTGTGTGCACACATATATACACCTATGCATGCGTGTGTATATGGAAAACAATGGTTAATATTGGTTTTCTTTCTCTCTCATTCTCCATTATATTCTTTTATATAGGCTCTGTGGTGGTTGAATAAGAATGGCTCCATAGACGCATGTGTTTGAATGCTTGGCCATAGGGAGTGGCACTATTAGGGGCTGTGGCCTTATTGGAGCAGGTGTTGTTTTGTTGGAGGAGGTGTGGCACCATGGGGCCAGGTTTTAAAGTCTCCTATGCTCAAGCTCTGTCCAGTGTGAACCAGTCCCCCTCTGCTGCCTTCAGATCAAGATGTAGAACTCTCAGATCCTTCAGCACCTTGTCTGCCTGCACATTGCCATGTGTCCCGACATGGTGATAATGGACTAGACCTCTGAAACTGTAAGCCAGCTTCAATTAAACATTTTCATTTATAAGAGTTGTCTTGGTCATGGTGAGGCTTTCTCAGTGAATCTCATTTTAGCTGACTGCCTGGCCAATGAGCCACAGGGATCCCCCACCCAGAGCTGGGGTTATGGGCTCATGTTGCCATGTCCAACCTTTATGTGGGTTCTGGGACTCTGGTTCTGGTGCCTATGCAGCAAGCTCTTTACCAACACTGAATCTTCCCCCACCAGCCCTCATAGTAGCAGTGTTTGCAATAGGCCTAGATTGGACACACCATAAATGTCCCTAAAGAGATTATTGATTAAGTATAATTGTACTGGCTGGTTTTGTGTGTCAACTTGACACAAGTTAGAGTTATTACACAGAAAAGAGCTTCAGTTGAGGAAATGCCTCCATGAGATCCAGCAGTAAGGCAATTAGTGCTAGGAGGGAGGGCTCATTGTGGGTGGTACCATCCCTGGGCTGGCAGTCTTGGGTTCTACAGAAAGCAAGCTGAGCAAGCCAGGGGAAGCAAGCAAGTAAGAAACATCCCTCCATGGCCTCTGCATCAGCTCCTGCTTCCTGACCTGCTTGAGTTCTAGTCCTGACTTCCTTTCGTGATGAACAGCAATTGGAAGTGTAAGCTGAATAAACCCTTTCCTCCCCAACTTGCTTCTTGATCATGGTGTTTGTGCAGGAATAGAAACCCTGACTAAGACAATAATGCTACAGTCACAGCACAAACTACAACTCAGTACTAAAACTGACCAATTGGAGAGCACACCTTCAATTCCAGCCCTCAGAAGGCAAAGGCAGGCAGATCCTTATACATTTCAGGGCAGCCAGAAATAAGTAGTGAAAGTATCTCAAAAACAAACAAACCAATCCAGTTTACACAACTTGGATACATCCCAACAGCATACAGGGTGATAAGCCAGTCTTCTCTGGTTGCTGCTTTGCAATTCCATTCCTATAATATGGATTGAAACCTCTAAACCCACAAACCTCAATAAATGCACCCTTGTCTAAGCTGCTTATGAGGTGAGGTTTTCGGGAGTATACCCTGATTGCATTTATACTGATTTCTGATATCCCAAGTACTATTAATTAGTAGTAGATTCGTCTTTCCACTGTTCATTTACTCAGTATGAATGACTATTTAATTTCCCTGTGTGATTTTCAGCATCTACTGAAATATAGTTTTCTTTTTTGTCAATGCAGAAATTCAAACATACAGACATAACATACATGCATACATACTTAACATATACACACATACATACATAACATACACACACATATATACATAACATACATGCATGCACACATACTTAACACACACATACATACACAACATACACACACGTACTTAACATACACGCGCATACATACATATATACATACTTATACATACATACATACATACATATACTTTTTTATTCATTTTATTTTATATCTGTTTTGCCTGCATGTATGGATGTGAACCATGTATGGACTTGGTGCCCTCAGAAGTCAGAAGAGGGAGACAAATCCTCTGGAAATAGAGGTACAGTTATGAACCAACGTGTGGGTGCTGGGAATCAACCCAGCTCTGCTGCAAGAGCAGTAAGTGCTATTAATCCCTGAGGCATTCTCCAGCTACATAGATAGTGTCTCACTATGTAGTCCTGGCTGTCCTGGAACTCACCAGACTGTCCTTGAACTCACAGAGAGTCACCTTCCTCTGCCTCTCAAGGTCTGAGATTAAAGGTATGTGCCACTACACCTGGCCCAGTCTCACACTTTTTTTTTTTTTAATGAACTCACAAAGACTGTAAAGATTTGTCTTTGACAGATTAGATTGAGCTTGTGTCTTTGTGAGCTGAATTTAGCATCATTTTATCTTTTGTCCTCTTCTTCTGCAGTTTGCATAACGAGCTTGCAATAGCTTTGCAAAAAAAATGAAACAGGAAAGTTTCTTTTTTGTAAAGAAACTTTTTTTAAAAAGAATTTTTTAAAGAATTATTTATTTAATGAGTACACTGTAGCTATGTTCAGACACACCAGAAGAGGGCATCAGATCCCACTACAGATGGTTGTGAGCCACCATGTGGTTGCTGGGAATTGAACTCAGGATCTCTAGAAGAGCAGTCAGTGCTCTTAACCACTGAGACATCTCTCTAGTCCCCAGAAAAGTTTCTTACTTTTCTAGTTGCTGAAATAAATTTGTGCATGACTAGAATTCTTCGTTTCTTAGAAGTCAGAATTTGCTTGTGAAGGCATGTAATCAGATTGAATGGCTGTATATAAGGATTTTAAATCACTGGCTACATTTGTATAATTTTGTAAAACCATCACAATTTGAATTTTTAAAAAGATTTATTTATTTTTATTTATATGAGTACACTGCAGCTGTCTTCAGACACACACCAGAAGAGTGCATCAGATCCCATTACAGATGGTTGTGAGCCACCATGTGGTTGCTGAGGAATTGAACTCAGGACCTCTGGAAGAGTAGTCAGTGCTCTTAACCTCTAAGCCATCTCTCCAGCCCACAATTTGAAATTTTTTTCTTTCAGTTTCATTCTGTTCTAGAAAGCGCCAGTAATCCAGTCTATCTGTTTGCAAATTTTCTGGCAAAATCTGGCACAAAGTTTGGTATGAAATGCTTGGCTTGCAAGTATGAGGCCCTCACTTCAACTCCCTCAACCCAAATGGAAGTGCACTGTTGTGTAGTAACAATTTTCATTTCTTTAAAAACATAGAAATGTTTTGAGACTATGTTTTTGTTTTAATTCCATGTATCTTAGTTAGGGTTTTACTGCTGTGAACAGACACCGTGACCATGGCAACTCTTATAAAGGACAAAATTTAATTTGGGCTGGCTTAGAGGTTCAGAGGTTCAGTCCATTTTCATCAAGGCAGGAGCATGGAAGTATCCAGGCAGGCATGGTGCAGGAAGAGCTGACAGTTCTGCATCTTGATCTGACTGCAGCCAGGAGAGACTGTCTCACAGGCAGCCAGAAGAAGGGTCTCTTCTGCACAAGGTGAAACCTGAGCATAGGACCTCAAAACCCACCTACACAGTGACACACTTCTTCCAATAAGGCCAAACTATTCCAATAAGGCTACACCTCCTAACAGTGCAAGCAGAGCTGTAACCATTTTGTTTCATACCTGCCAGTCATTGACACAAAAAAGTGACTTGACTCAGAGCAGGGTAATGCTGACCACATACCTTTTATGTTCTCTATGTTCTATATCAGGTTTGTTAATCTTAAGAAATTCCACAAAACTTTACATAGGACACATCAAGTTAAAGATCAATATGAACTGTTGCATCTAAAATGGCTTGAGTCAGAGCTGACCACCAGGCAGCACTTCCCTCACCTGCCTATGAGCTCACTATGGTTTTTGTGGGGTTTTTTCTTTGTAAGCTGACAGAGAAAGATGTTCATTGCTGTAGCCTTAGCTATGACCCTGATCCGATCACTATTAGGATGTACATTCAATAATCCATCCCTGTCTGACTGAGATCATTGTGTGGTTTGTGAAGCAACTCTCAGACTCCAACACCTAGCCATAACATAATGCAAAATACATTTACTCCAACTTCAAAAACCTCATAGTCTATAACAGTCATAACAATAGTAAAAGTCAAAGTTTAAAGTCTCTTCAGAGAGTCATCTAATCACTTAACTATAATTTCCTATAAAATAAAAATTAAAAATCAAACCACAAACCTCCAACATCACAGGATATATGTTACCATTCCAAAATGTCACAGTGAGGATCTCCAACTCCTCTCTGCCTTTTTGACTGCAGCTCAATTCAAAGGCAACATACTTTGTTCTCTTGGAATGGTTCCACTCCCTGTTGGCAGCTTTCCTTGGCAGGTATCCCATGGGTCTGACATCTCTAAAATCTTGGGGTATCTAAGGCAACTTCAACTTCACAGCTTCTTGATCCAATGTCTGGGATCCACACATGATCTTCTGGGCTCCTCTGAAGGGCTTGGGTACTTCTCCAGCTCTGCCCTCTGTAGAACTCTAGGCTCTGGTTGAACCACTCCACTGCTGCTGCTGTTCTTGGTGGTCGTCCCATGGTACTGACATCTCCAATACATTTGGGTCTTCCACTGCAACTAGGCTTCATCAATAAATAGCCTCTCATAGGCTCCCTTCATGGTGCTAAGCCTCAACTACTTTGCATTACCCCTTCAGCCCTGGGCCATCAACTGCAACTGAAGCAGCAGCTTCCCCAACAGCCTTCCATCTCCTCACAAAGTACCAAGCCTCAGTTGCTCTCCATGACCCCTTCACGCCTTCAAAACCAGTACCACCTAGGTAACTCTTACACATTACCAAGTACTGCTGCAGCACAAGGTACAACTTTGGCTCTCTCTGGAACACACCTTTGTGCTCTCAAAAAATACTTCCCAGAAGATTTTGCCTCAGTGATGCTGGTCTCTTCTTAACCACCACTAATTTCTTAGCCCCAGCTAACCAGCATCAATTGTCCAAGTAGTCCCTTCTATTTTTGACTCTAAAGTCAGAGCCCCATGGCTGAAGCTGCCAAGTTCTGCTGCTTGCTGAAGCTGGAACATGGTCCCTTGTTCTATTACATTATCACCAGCTTTCTGTTTTCCAGCTCCTTCACTGCCTAAGCTTGACTGTCTTGGAACTCTGTAGATTGACCTTGAACTCAGAGAGGCCTCCATCCTCTGCACTGTTCTCAACATTATCTTCCAAGCTCCTACACAACATCCCACAGAGCTCTTAACACCAAAGCCTAAAGTTCCAAAGTCCTTCCACAATCCTCCCCAAACATGGTCAGCTTGTCACAGGAATACTCCACTCCTGGTACCAATTTGTCTTAGTCAGGGTTTCTATTTCTGCATAAACATCATGACCAAGAAGCCAGTTGAGGAGGAAAGGATTTATTCAGCTTACACTTCCATGCTGCTGTTCATCACCAAAGGAAGTCAGGAATGCAACTAAAGCAGGTCAGGAAGCAGGAGCTGACGCAGAGGCCATGAAGGGATGTTACTTACTGGCTTGCTTGCTTCTCCTGGCTTGCTCAGCTGGCTTTCTTATAGAGCCCAAGACTACCAGCCCACAGATGGTACCATCCACAAGGGGCCCTCCCCCATGATCACTAATTGAGAAAATGCCTTACTGCTGGATCTCATGGAGACATTTTCTCAACTGAAACTCCTCTCTCTGTAATAACTCCAGCTTGTGTCAAGTTGACATGAAACCAGCCAGTACACAAATGAAAACAATAACCAGGCAATAATGTCTCTATATCTATCCCTTGTTCAACTACAAACACATAAACAGTGAGCTTAGCTGGGTAGGATCTTGCTCCGAGGTTACCACTCCCTTAATTCTATTTAATATTTCAATCCACTTCCTGGTGCCCCTTTATTACTTGAAACATACATTTTGTAATTTTTCTTTCTAAGCTTGCTATATTTGATCAAAACACTCATCATAAGAGTTAACCAAAGGACAGAGTCTAAACTTGGCTGATTTGAGACTTCCTTTGTCAATACAATTAATCTGATGAAGCTCTTCACCTTAGCCTCAAGCAGACTCTTCAGACAAGGACAAAAAGCAGCCACCTTCTTCACCAAAGCATCAGAAGAACAATCTTCAAGTAACATACTAAAATTCCTCTCTTTTGAAACTTCTAGAGCAAGGGCTGCACAGTTCAAATCACCCTCAGCGCCAATGTCTTTCTTATTCCTACTAGGATGGTCCATTAAGCCCCATTTAACACATTCCACTACTTCCCAAACCCAAAGTCCCCAAATTCACGTTCCTCCAAACAAAAGCATGGTCAGGTCTACCACACCAATACCCCACTTCTGGTACCAACTTCTGTCTCAGTTAGGGTTTTACTGCTATGAACAGACACCATGACCGAGGCAACTCTTATAAAGGCAACATTTAATTTGGGCTGGCTTACAGGTTAAGAGGATCAGTCCATTATCATCAAGGCAGGAGCATGGCAGCATCAAAGGACAATATTTAATTTGGTGTGGCTTACAGGTTAAGCGGTTCAGTTCATTATCATCAAGGCAGGAGCATGGCAGCATCCAGGCAGGGATTGCTCTGGAGGAGCTGAGAGTTCTGCATCTTGATCTGACTGCAGCCCTGAGAGACTGTCTCACAGGCAGCTAGGAGATGGGTCTATTCCCAATAGGGCAAAGCTTGAGCATAGGTCCTCAAAGCCTCCAACATGGCCACACCTATTCTAGAAGGCCATACCTTGTAATAGTGCCATTTCTCACAAGCCAAGCTTATCCAAACCACAACACCAGGTGTGGGATATGGGGCTGTAACAGATCGCTACAGCCTCATGCTCTGGCAGAAGCATGATTTTGCCAGCTGCAGATAGTTTATGTTTGGAATTCTGGGGGAATCTTGAAAGTGCATAAAAATTCTAGAGCCTCAACAGCTGCTGCTGTTCCCGCTGCTATTGCTGGTTTGTTGGTTGCTGGTTGGAGATATCCTAAGGAAGATTGTCTTAGTTGGGGGTTCTATTCCTGCACAAACATCATGACCAAGAAGCAAGTTTGGGAGGAAAGGGTTTATTCAGCTTACACTTCCACATTGCTGTTCATCACAAAAGGAAGTCAGGACTGGAACTCAAGCAGATCAGGAAGCAGGAACTGATGCAGAGGCCATGGAGGGATGTTTCTTACTGGCTTGCTTCCCCTGGCTTGCTCAGCTTGCTTTCTTATAGAACCCAAGACTACCAGCCCAGGGATGGCACCACCCACAAAGGGCCCTCCCCCCTTGATCACTAATTGAGAAAATGCCTTACAACTGGATCTCATGGAGGCATTTCCTCAACTGAAACTCCTTTCTCTGTGATAACTCCAGCTTGTGTCAAGTTGACACACAAAACCAGCCAGTACAAAGATCAAACTTGCCCAAAGGAACTGGACACCCTTAATTATCTGGAAGTAGTCTAACGAGATTGATACCCCTTTCCCCTCTAACCTTCTTTCTCTCCTACCTAGTGTTGGGGATTGGAAGGATGGGGAAGAGTGGTAGGAAAAAGAACCCCAGAAATAACCATTTACACTGTGGTCTGTGTTGGGAAGGGAGAGGCAGGGGGATTTATGGGGCTCACTGGCTAGCCATTAGGGCCACACTCTTGGTATTCTCAAACCTTGAGGGAAAAAAATCTGTACAAATTAACCAGTCTCAGACATTTTGATTTAGCAACATAAAATAAAAATAAGACATTGCATAAATCCATTACCATCTGCAATCTTTTCTTTACCCAGAGTGCTTGCTCTTTCATGTTTTGTGATTACAGGTGCGTTTGAGTTCACTTGTAATATCCTATGATCCATCCCCACAACCTCCTTTCTAGTTCCTTTTGTTTTGTTTTGATTTTGGTTTTTTTGTTGTTGTTGTTGTTGTTGTTTGTTTTGTTTTGTTTTTTGTTTTTTGAGATAGGCTCTCACTATATAGCCCAGGCTGGCCTAGAACTCCCTAAGTAGACCAGGCTAGCCTCAAATTCACAGAGATCCATCTACTTCTCTTTCCTGAATGCTGGGATTAAAGGTAGGCCAACTTCATCTTTTTTTTTTTTTTTTTTAGTTAATTGCTGTGTTTGCGTATAGTGCTCTATTTCTTATTCCCCATTCTCCTGTCTGTCTTCTTGTCTGTTCCACATCCTGTGTCTGTCTCTCATCTATCTGTCTGTCTGTCTTTTTGAAATATTTATTTACTCATTTCTTTTTATGTGCTCTTGTCTGCACTAATGTCTGTGCACCACATGTGTGTGTGCAGTGTTCATGGAGGACATAAGTAAACATCGGGAGTTACAGAGACTTGTGGTTCATCATGTGGGTTAAATAGCATATGAGGTTGGTATCTTTGCCCCTTTCCCACCCAACACCAGAAACTTAGTTTGTTTGTTTTTAACCCCACTACACACTGTTGCTTCTCACTGGTGTGCAGAGTCCATGAAGAAGGCTAAGAAAGGATGCCCCTCCCCAACCTCCCTACCCTCAGATTGTAGCCTCACCCTACTTGCCAGACGGAGATCCCAGGAGCAGGAAGCCAGTATGAGCACAGGGCGGTCACCCACACAGTTCCCAGGAGCTGAGCCTCAGATCCTATCTGCTCTCCCTGCCTTTGTCCAGTCCTCAGGATTTGGCACTCAGACTTGGCCTGGGTCAGTCTTGCCCAAACAAAGCAGAAGTCAGAGCTGGGCATCCAGGGCCAGACCATAATGTACCAGAAGCATAAGGCCACCCTCTCAGGCTTACAGCCCTGCCCAGGAGGCTAGCAGGACTGGGCATGCACATGCATGTGCTTCTCCATGCCACTGTTTTCTTCATATTCCATCAAAGATACCCAGGATGAAGACTCCCTATGTCATGACTGGCCCTGGCCAGACTGCCCTGTAGCACACTCTGTGGAACAAGCCTCACATTGCTCAGAAGGCTGCTTGCTCCTGCTCACATGCTTTGCTTACCTGTTTTCATTCCAGCCTCGGGTGTACCAAGCCAAGAATGAAGGACACCATAGAGCCTAAAATGACAGCAAACAAGGCCACCCACCTAGGAAGCTGGGGGGCCACCAAGAGGAATGAATAGTTTACCAACAAGATGGAGACAGGCATCCAAGACAAGGGGAGCCCTTGGATATGAGCAGCAGCTTGAACAGCATGGGAAAAAGCCATATGGAGGCCTGGAAAGGAGTTCACAGTGCTAAAGCCCTAGAGACTACCACAGCTATGTGGCCACATGGAGCTATAAGGAAAGGCAAAACAAAATCACTGGGATGCTTGTGCACTCTGAGATGGTCTGACTCAGTCCCCAGTGGCAGTGGGCAGAATTAAAATGTAGTGGGACATTTAAAGCTCTGGGCCTGAAAGGATTAAGGTGGGGTTACTATGGGAACCTAAGAGAAATGGGAAAGGGAGTCTTACTCCTAAGTTGTTCTGTGACTTCTCATTTCACCTATAGACTCATCTGTAGGATCTCTTGCATGTGCTCTCACCCCATGCTATCTGCAATCAAGTGATTCCAAAGGGCCTCCTACCCGAGGCTCAGTCAAATTTTCAACTTTATTAATTGTGAAATAAATGATCCTTTGTTTTTGAAGTGCCCCACCTTAAGTATGTTGTTAAAGCAATTGAAAATAGGCTAATATAGAACAGGGTGGGCAAAGGATAAAAAAAAGAAGGTTTCTAAGCTGGGTGTGGTATTCAATACTCAGGAGGCAGAGTCAGGCAGATCTCTGAGCTTGGAGCCAGTCTGGTCTAGAGTGAGTTCCAGTATAGTCAAGGATACATAGAGAAACCTTTGAGAGAGAGAGAGAGAGAGAGAGAGAGAGAGAGAGAGAGAGAGAGAGAAGGAGAGAGGGAGAGAGAGAGACAGAGGGAGGGAGGGAGGGAGGGAGGGAGGGGAAGGAGGAGGAGGAGGAAGAGAAGGAAGAGGAAGAAGAGGAGGAGGAGGAAGAGGAGAAGGAAGAAGAAGAGGAGGAGGAAAAGATAGAACTGGAGACACACCTCAAGCTTGTCTTTGATGGCATTTCCACAGAGGAGAGAAGACCCACTGTGGATACAGATATGGGTGGTACCAACCCATGGGCTAGGGTCCCACATAGAATAAAAAAGAAAATAGGAACTGGAGAAATGGCTCCACAGTTAAGAGGACTGGCTGTGGCAAAAGATTTGGGTTTAATTCCCAGCATTTCCATGGAATCTCACAACCATCCATAACCCTAGCTCCAGTAGATCTTATGTGTCTTCTGACCTCAGAGGGCACTGCCTGCACATGATACGCATGCATGTATTCAGGCACATATACAAATATCACAACACTCAAAGAAATATACACTTTTTAAAAATAAAATAGGAGAAGCCAGGTGTAGTGCTATACAGCTTTAGTCCCAGCACTTGGGAGGCATAGGCAGGAAGATATTTGTGAGTTCAAGGCTAGCCTGGTCTACAAAGTGAGTCCAGAACATCCAGGGCTCTGTTATACAGAGAAACTCTTATCTCAAAAAAATTTTAATTAAAAATTAAAACAAAATAAAATAGGAGAAAGCCACTCAAGCATAAAAATCCGTCCCTCTGTTTCTGAACGTGGTTCCAGCGAGCATTCTTACCATGATGTAGCTCCTTAACTGTAACAGAAAAAATCCTCATTCTTTTAATAAATCAATTCATTTTATGTAGATGAGTACAGTGTTGCTGTCATTAGACACACCAGAAGAAGACATCAGACTCTATTACCAATGGTTGTAAGCCACCATGTGGTTGCTGGGAATTGAACTCAGGATCTCTGGAAGAGCAGTCAGTGCTCTTAACTCCTGAGCCATCTCTGTAGCCCCAAGTCCTCCTTTCTTCTGTTGCTTTTGTCACAGAGAGACAGATGAACACAGTTACAAGGCACAAAAGGATGATCAAGCCAGAACTTTGGTGCATCAGAATCAACTAGAGACTAAGCCAGCAGATAGCTCAGTGGCAAATGTATAAGGTCCTAGGTTCAGTCTACAGTACTGGCAAGAAAATTCACCAGAGCAACAGTTGTAACTGCTATTTGTAGGTCCCACCACAAACCTCAAACACTTAGTCCAACGGCAGGAAATCTGTACCTCAGGCAAGCGCTCAGTAGACTATCCTCACAAAATGATGGGCTACAGTAAATTAAATCAGTACTTTGAGAAGTTGAGAGGAGGTAAGATGGCATTACCTTGTTTGCATTTTCCAAATTCAGTACATTGGCAAAATCCAGATATAGGACATACTCTTTACAGTTACAGAATTAACCACCGTATGAATCAGAAATAAAAATAATTTAAAGAGGCCACATTCAGGGAGCAGGGCTGCAGGGGTACAATAAATTTTATTTATTTATTTATTTATAACTAAATGTCTCCATATAGACCAGGTTGGTCTCCAACTTCTTACTCTCCTGCCTCTACCTCCTTCTTGAGTGCTAGGATCAAAGTCATGTACCACCATGCCCAGCAACTATTATCTTTACCACAAAACAAATATAAATATAAGTGTTGAAGAAGCCACCAGGTAGGGCACAGAGCAGACACCTCTGGTCTCCTTCTCAAGCCTTAGACCAGCTCTGCTACCAACGATCCTGCAGCAGATGAAACCTGTACCTGGGGCAGGACTGTGGGGAGCTGACTCCTGATGATTAGAACCCTTCTACGTTCCTCCAGAGGTAGGCCTAGAAACTGAGGGCGACTGTGAAGACAGCATAATGTCAAAACTCTTAGCTGCCCCCACAGCTGCCACCTGCAGTAACAGAGTACTGGATGCTCTTGGCTGGAAATGATCTTCCCAAGGTCAAACAGTGGCTCTGTGTTCCCAGAACCAACAGCCCTGGGAGCAGGGGGAGGTTGAAAAACAACAACAGGGCCAGGTGTGGCAGTCCACACCTTCAATCCCAGCACTCAGGAGATATCTTCAGGCTGATGATCTCTGAGAGTTTAAGAGTCTATATAGAAAGTTCCAGACCAAGCAGGACTACACAGACTCTGTCTCAAGCAAGCAAGTAAGCAAACATACATACATACATACATACATACATACATACATACATACATACATACATACATAATACACCCCTTCAGCAAAATGGAAATAAGATCAAAACCAAGCTTCAGTTGGAAGGTGGAAGGAACTTAGGTTGGCCTAAGTTCGTATAGTAGATTCACTAGCTAGGAACATTTCTTTCTCTCTTCTAACTATCTAATCTTCTAAACTGACTGATTCACTCTGGCTTCTCTCGGTTCTCACTGAATCATTTTGTAGCCTCATACTAACTTTGGCAATAGGCTCTAATCTTTTGGCTCCATCTCATTCTCTGGCTTGTTCTGTTCTCTCCTGTGTCTAGTTTGTTCTCCCTACCACCTGTCTCTGTAAACTGTCTCGGTAAATCTTGGTAAAACTACCACACACACACACACACACACACACACACACACTACCACTCCTTTCCCTTTCTCCTTCCCTCCCCCCTCCTCTCTCTCTCTCAAGTAGCCTCTCTTTCCTGTGTTGTTCTCCTGTTAGTTGTGCATATCCTATCTCTGATTCATTCTGTCAAATCTTTCTCTGATTTGTCGCTTTGTCTGCCCCTCAACTAGATGTCACTTTCAAACATGGCTGCTTCCTTCTACAAACTAACTTTACCTTCATTGTTAGGGATTAAAGGTTTGCACTAAGGGTGTGTCTGTATCCCAGCCAGATCATACTGTAATACAGAGAGTGTCTGCATTCCAGCTGGATCACAAGGACCTAGAAGGTCTTTGGATGTGATCCCTTGCCTGAGCATCCATGTTGCTGGATTAAAATTCCTCTATGTCCTCTTGGTTTTATTTACCTTTTGTCTTTCTTCGTAGGCTTTGGAAAATCAATTTTGTTTCTGTTAGCTGCACTTAAAGTATCTCAGGGCCATCTTCTTTCCTAGAAATTCTAGGGATCATGCCACCTCAGAGCTGACTTTGTTGACAGAACTCAGCTCAGTGAAGCTGTGGAGCTGAGGTCCCCCATTTCCTTGTTGGCTATGTGAAGGGAGGGGTCTGCTTCTGTCCCTGGTCTGTGGTCTTCCTCAGAGCCCTAAACAGCAGGCTGATCCACCCCACTCTTTCCTGGCTGCTTCGTGTGCACTTATGACTCTTCAAGCTTCAGTGGCTACATTCAAGGGCTTACTGTGGCTTGGGTCCCCAACCTCAATTGGCTTCGGCCCTGGCTCTCCCTTCCCACAAGCACTCTTCAACCCCTCTTCAACCTCCTGAAAGGAGACAAAAGTCTCTCCTCCACAAGGACACTGTCCCCAGAAGCAGTTCAAGCTCTAAATTCTGTCAACGAAACCCTAAAAGATATGGCTTTTGCTAGGTATGACCCAACAATACCTACACAGCTCCTTATCTTTAACTCCTCCCCTACACTTGTGGGAGCCCTTTACCAACCTCAGGGGGTGCTGGAATGGCTCCACACCCAGAATTTTAAATGAGGTGGATGCACTAGCTTGCATGATTAAAAATGGCAGGGATAGAGCTCTACAAACCCTAGGGAAAGAACTTGATGTTCTTGTCACCCCCTTCTCCCTCTCCGACATCCAGTGGCTAATTAAAAATCACTCCTGATTTGCTATTAGCTTAATAGGATTCACAGGGCAAATTGACAACCATTATCCTGATGAAAAATGGGCCTCTGCCCTCCCTCTGTTGTGATGGCTGCCCTCCAAACTATTCTCAAAAGAGCCCATAGCAGGAGCCCCTTCAATATTTACTGATGGGGGAAAGAGCGGAGCTGTGACAGTAATATACTATTTACCTGAGGATGAACCCCCTATCCTCCAATTCGAAGAGCTACCCCATCACTCCCCCCAATATAAAGAATTATATGCCATCTATCTAGCTCTAAAAGAAGTCAAGGGCTCCCTTAACCTCTTCTCAGACAGTGTATATGCTGTCAATTTGCTTCCCTGGTTGTCTAGATCCTTCATCAAACTAGATGCCAACTCACTTTCCCCTCTACTTATACAGGTTTCCACCCTCCTACAGGAAAAAGCCTCCCCCATCTACATCCAGCATGTCCGATCTCACAGTCCCTTACCAGGCCCTATATCTGAGGGAAATGCACTTGCTGACCAAACTACCTCAACAGGGATATTCATGGCCTCCACTGAACAAGCCGATCAATTTCATTCACGAGCACACACAACTATAAAGGTGCTTCATGCCCACTTCCCCCACATCCCTCATGCTCAACTCCAAAGGATAGTAAAAACATGCTCCTCTTGTGCATCCCTCATTACCACCCCAGCTTTACAAACGATGGGCACCAATCCCCGAGGCCTGAAGTCTAATGCCTTATGGCAAATTTATGTCACCCATATCCCCCAATTTGGTAGACAGAAATATGTTTTTGTCACTGTAGATACATACTCCCATTTTATATGGTCTACAGCCCAAACAGGTGAAAACTCAAAAAGGTTAATTTACCATATGCTTTCCACCTTTGCCATCATGGGCATTCCTCAACAGATAAAAACTGATAATGGCCCTGCCTTCACCAGCTCTCAATTCAAAACCTTCTGCACACGCTGGGAAATTGTCCATCATACAGGAACTCCCCACAACCCTCAGGGCCAAGGAATAATAGAAAGAACACATCAAACTCTAAAGGCCCAACTCCTAAAACAAAAGACAACCACCTATCCCCCTAATGTGCAATTAATGATGGCTCTGACTACCCTAAACATATTTAACATCTACAAAATCCCCAAACACCCTGCTATCTCCCTCCATTGGCACACACCAAAATTAACTCCCTCAATCTTAGTACAATGG
>CM052713.1:206263-220385 GCA_028551405.1 Uromys caudimaculatus
CCAGGTTTATTTCTATGAACCTGAAGAACTTCCCCTGCAGATGGGAGGAAGCCAAAAGAAGAGAGAGATCTTCATCCCTTTGCTCATTGGACTAGGCCTTGCTATCTCACCGGGTGCAACAGGAACTGCTGGAGCAGCCCTTGTCCAACATCTGGCCAGTGACTTCCAGGACAAGCTCGATCAGGTGATGGCTTCCGGATGACTGCGGACAGCCTTGAGTCTCTTCAATGCCAGATAACCTCCTTAGCAGGAGTTGCTCTCCAAAACTGGAGAGCCCTGGACTTATTGACTGCTGAACAGGGAGGGACTTGTGTTTTGCTGGGGGAGGAATGTTGCTTCCATGTCAATGAATCTGGGCTGGTAGAACAAGATGTACACATGCTTAAAGAGCTCCAGGAGAACCTCCGGGCATGCTATACTCCCTTGGTACTCTAATCCCTTGGTAGCTTGGCTTCTTCCCCTCCTTGGCCCCATACTAGCCATTGGAGCCTTGCTTCTCTTGGCACCCTGCCTCATTCAGTTTCTAAAGCAGCAGATGAGTAGCATTGAAAGATCACCACCAATCAGGTCTTGGTTCAGTATCAAACTGTTCCCAACATGGGAGACAGTTATTCTGATGACACCTCTCCCGTATAAAAGAAAAAGGGGGAATTGTGGGTCAGTGGTCTGTGGCAGGCAATCTGGCACCCAGCTGAGCACAGGCTTAAAACTCTGGGCCACCCAACAGAGCAATTCTCAAAGGACCAGAAAATGTTTTTGCCAACGCTCCCAGAAGGCTCTTGTCAAACAAGCTACAACCCCCATGGCCCTCTGTAGAGAGGCCTGTTATGTGAGATTTGTCACGTGCAGAGCAACACCAAGCCCTCCCACATGCAAATAAGGTGCCCTTAAACTCTCAGACCAAGCCAATGGGAAGTACTTGTTGTCAGACTCCTGACCCATCCCAAATAGTATATTAGACCATCCCAACCTGTATAGGAGAGATCCCCATCCAGAAGGAATAAAGGTGTGAGAACTACTCTGTTGTCTGAGAGCTTCTATGATAAGAGCTGTAACACTGCTGCTTGAGAAGAGGTCTGCTCTCCCGAACACCACCAGAAGCTTCCCGCACTTCACGTCGGCTAGTCAACCTCTTGTGGGCTCAGCCCTAGCCCAACTCAGTGCAGGGTGGCGGGTGCAATGTCTTGGAGCAACTGAGGGGGCAACTGCGGAGACCAAGGTGGAGGAGACTCCATCCCTGCTCGTGCTCTCCCCTTTGCCTGAACCCTCACATTTGGTCAGGTCAGAGATCCCTGAGGAAAGCTCCCAGCATGCAGGCCCACAACTGCCCATTCAGAAAAGAAGGCCAGCCCTGGCTGGAATGCTGGTGTTTCAGAATGGGAAAGCTCAGGATGTTCCCAGAGAGCACAGAGAACAGTATGAAACCTCCCACATTAAGATGATCACTAAACAAGGAAGCCCCTGCACTGTGCTAAAGCAGAGTATTAATTACAAACCCTTAAATTTCAGAAATGTGTTTTAATAAATCATGTTCTACAAAATTAATAAAACAAGAAAAAAAAATTAGGGACTCTGGGATATATTGGTATAAACATTATATAAAACACTATATGTAGACACACGTGGCCACAACCAACCTTTCTACCAGATTTGAAGGTTGATCTGTGTGGCTCTACAGTAGTCTGATGTGTGACAAAACTTTTCCTGGGGAGATGCAACACCCATGTCTACTCACCCTAGATAGGGAGCCTGGAGGACCCTAAAGGCTTTCACCAGCCTTATACCCACCCGCCTCAGGTCAAGGTTAGGCCAAGTTCCATTCTCTACCCATTGGAACATTCTTGAGTAAAAATTCTCAGAATGTACTGACTGATAGTCACCTGATCCTCTGGAAAGTCACAGGTAGAGTTCAAGTGCGTGTCATGATCTGCCTATGCTTGCTAGCCAATAGATTTAAATGCTTAACCAATAAGTTTGAACTGTAATTTTGCTGATGTTACCTGTGCCCCTAAAAAGTATAAAAACTGCTTGTAATAGCCATTTGGGGTCGCCTTCTAGTCACTTGCCTTGAGGGACTGGTGGAGGGGTAACAACTCACCGGAAAATAAACCTCTTGCTTTTGCATCAATCTGCATCTCAGTGTTTCACTTGGGGGCATAACGAAGTAAATACCAGTGACTGAGGGTGGGGGTCTTACAAGCCCACAACAGACCAAAGTATGGATACTACCAAAGTTCCACTTGGTGAACCATGAGTTTTATTATGGCTACTTACAGGAAGATGGGTGAGAGGTTACTTACAGGAGCAGAAATGACTGGAAATCAGCTCATCACTAAAGCCCACCCCAGCATGGGTGATAGTTCATGGGAGCAGGGAGGGGTGCTAATGAGTCTGGTCGGTTTCAGGAACTTTCTGAATGTATTTTGAGTTGTTTACCTTCCCACTTAAGGAGTTTCCTGTGTATGCCTGATGGAATGTTTCAATCTCAGAGGAAACTGTTGCACAGTGTGGCCACATGGCCCACATTAGGTTGTAGATCTGTGAGGCCCCACAGCACCACACTACATCAGGGAAGTCCTTAATACCCTCCAGAACCCAGCTCTGCCCCTGTGGCACGAAGAGCTGGCATGGAGGATGTGCCTGCTTCTGTTTTGAGACCTTGAAGCCCTATTAAGGGCAGGACATGCAAGTGTCCTTTGATCTTAGAACTGTGCTTCTACTTCCCCTGCAGGCAGAAGCAGGTAGATCTCTTGAGTTCAAGGCCATCCTGGTCTACAGATTGAGCTCCAGGAGAGTTACGGCTATCATAGAGAGATTCTGTCTTGAAAACACAGAGAGGGAGAGACAGAGACAGAGAGACAGAGAGACAGAGAGAAAAGAAAGAAAGCAGGCTGAGCAAGACACAGGAGCAAGCCAGTAAGTCATTCTTCTGTGGCCTCTGCCTCAGCTCCTGCTAACTTTTACTTGACACCATCATGGATCACCAATGGGCCACATATGAATGGGCATATTTCAGAGCCTTATTCTTCCCCACTGATCTGTGTCTAGATTTCTCTAACTTTATACTAAGTTACAAAGCCAGTGTAAATCTTACGAATTCCAAATAGCAACTCTTGGTCTCTGTGAGGTAAGTCCAGTGCTGGCTTTTTCTTTCATGGGGAAGGGAAGTTAAGTTCTTCCAAGGCCCTCAGTCTGTTGCTAGTGTATAGCACCCTTAATGTGAGATATTGGGCTCCAGCTCAACCACTTTTACTCCTAGCACCAATGAGCTTCTGCCATCAGTGTTACCTTCACGTCCCCTTTCTTCTGAGCCCCTGGCCGATCAAGTGGGTCTTGGAACTGGAGATCACCAGCAGTGGCAGGACAATCGACCAAGTTTCTCAAGTGTCTATCATAGGATGTCTGCCCATCCAGTCTCTCAAGTTTCCTAGTTTTCTTCCAAGCCAAGATGAATGGCATTCTATCGAGTTCACATATCAAATCACAGATATCTATCTACTAAGGAATAAGAAGTCAGCATGTTCTTTATGTATCTAAGACTACACCCTGTTTGAGACTACATCTTGTTGCCCCTATCAACAAGAAAGTGTACCCCCACCCCATCCCCAGGCTGTACCCACAAGCTGCTGAGGGAAGCCTCTACAGTTCCCCCTGCCCCATCCGTCCTGGGAGTTCCAGTTGTGAGAGACTGAAGACAACACAGTGCCAGCTGGGAAGGCAGGGATGGGGCTGCAGCCCTTTGATAAGCGATACGGGAGGGGAGCGGGGGGGGGGGGAGGCGTTACTGTGTTGGGTTCAGAATGGGATACTAAATATCTCTGGGCCTTCATCCTTGTGCCCTGACTCATCATTCCCAGGGTAACAGGAAAAGGCCCATTAAACACTCCAGTTACACAAATTTCTGTTCTTGTTTGTTTTATAAGACAAGGTCGTGTTTTAATATGTAGTCCAGGCTGGCCTCAGAGATTGAGTGTGGGAACATAGGTGTGAGTCACCACACCTAGCTTGTGACTCACCGTTCCAATGAGCAGTAATGATCACACCACAACTCACCTCACTCTCCAGGCAGTGCACCTGTCTCTTTACACTGTCTACTCGTTCAGCCCTCTGCAGTGGCGTTCTGAGTCTGGATCACTAGACTTTCCAGCTGAGGAAAACACTGAGGAAGAAGTAAGGTCAGGCTAAGGAACCAGCAGACTTTAATTTGACTCTACAAACTCAGGCTGGGGTTTGTACTGCTGGACACACTGGACATCTTCCAGCAGGAGAACCAAAGGACAACTCTACCACAACAGCCATGGTTTTGCTGCATAGTGTAAACCAAACAGGAATAAGTCAATGGTCAGGAGTAAAAAGGTATAAATGTCAGCTCATCCTTCTGTCTCACAAGCCAGCATATTGACACACACACCCCCATCCTACCCTCAGCACTCAATGGATGCCCCTCCTATAGCTGGCCTACCACCCCCTCCCTACCTAGCACTACCTCCCACGACCTAGTGTAAGGGGCTCAGCCTCCCATCCCCCACCTTGGATCCCACATGGGACATCCCTCCCCTCCCCTCCATCCTCCCACTCCCACATAGGACAAATTCTCCTGAGGCCGCAAGGCTAAACCGTAACCTAAGGCATATGTGTGACAAAAGTGTCAGGGAGTCAGGCCAGGCACTTGAACAGAGGCTATGCCTGTAGGTAAGCCTGGGCCTGCATTCCATCGTTACTCAGGCAAGTCAACAGGCAGCCAGGCAGGCATACGGCTGCCATTAGGGTCGAAACCCAGCTTGGCTTGGCTGCGGGAAGAGAATTGTTGCAGTCCACCGAGAGTGGAGGGGACCAAGTGCTCTGGAGCTGGATGGACTGAGGTCTACTTGGGAAGCCACTCCCTGTCTTTAAGCCCCACTTTCCCCTGCCAAGTGCTAAGTGCCACGGATAAATAAGATTTCTAATTGGCAAGTCTGGGTCCAGAGTGGCTCAGGGCCAGGCACGGCATATCCCTGGAGCTCTTAATTTCCATTGTTAAGATGAGGAGGGCGCACAGCAAACTCATTGAAGTCAACAAATTTTTAAATTGAAGGAAACGGATGGCCACTCAAGCAATTCATTGCACACGCTTGCTGTGGGTGCTCCGTGGAGAGCCACAGGGCCTGGGGCAGAAGTGTGGTAGATAACAGTGCTCAAAGAACTAGGGGGCATGGCATGGAGGTGTGGGAGGAGGGGCAGTAGCTCGTATTTCCTCAAGAAGAGGTTTTCCAACTTTATCTGTGGGTGTGGGGGGATATGCGTGATATGTGTGTGATGCGTGTGATGTGTGTGTGCCTTGTGTGTGTGGTGTATGTGATTTGTATGTGATGTGTGTATAATGCTTGGGATGAACGTGATGTATGTGTGTGATTTGTGTGGTGTGTAGTGTGTGCATGGTATGTGTGCCGTGTGTGTAATGTGTGTGTGCGGTGTGTGTAATGTGGATGGTGTATATGTTTCGTGTATGTGTTTGTGTGTGTAAGTGGGTATCAGCATGAGCATGCAAAGGCACATGTGAAGGTTAGAAGACAACTTTCAGAGTCTGATTTCTTCTTCCCTGGTGTATTCTGGTGCTTGAACTTGGCTTGCCAGACAAGTGGTTTTGTAGGCTGAACCATCTCGCTGGCACTGAACTTGATCTTGAGGACTGAGACGGGAGGGGGTGCTCCCAGCAAAGGGAGGGTCTGGAAAGCCTGCACAGGGCATGCCTGTGCCTGAAGAGCTTGGGAACAGCTTCTGGGAGGGGGAGGTGCTGTGAGAAGGTGAGAGATGGGAAGCTTCCTTGTCTGTAGACGTGGAGAGCACATGAGCAGAGGGTGTGCGGGCACTGACCGATGGGAGATGTGTGCTTCAGTGAAGTCACTAGGTCAGGGACTGGACAGGAACTGGAATGTTGGAAGGAGGAGGTCAAAGTCAGACTTCCAGAATAATGAGGACCCCAAGGAACCTTGAGTATAGAGAAGACAGAGAAGGAAGCAGAGTTCCAGAGAGACTTCAGAGATCACTGTTGCCAGACTCTGGTGGCTCCAGGTTCGAGTGGAGTCTGGGACAAACATCTGCTGGGGTCATTAAGACAGTTGAGTGCCTATCGGGAGCAGACCTGGCACCAGGCACACGCATCAGAGATACAAAACCAAGAAAGGTCTAGCCTCTGCCCAGAAGCTGTTTGTAGTTGAGTAGGATAGGCAAGTACATACCTGGATAATTTTATCTTTCATGCACAGAAGTCTAGATATCTTCTACCTTTGCTTAAGACAGAGTAGACTAAGGGTAGAGAAGGAGGGCTCCAGAGCACCAGGGAAATGGGAGCCCCAGGCACAGAGGTACATGAACTGGTGGCCAAATGGCTGTGGATGGCTCCAAGGACAAGAGCAGCCCTCACCCCCCGACCCCACCCCGCCTCCGTTGACAGGCTCCCACTATGTAGCTCTAACGTTGGTCAGGAACTTGCTATATACCAGACTGGTATTGAGCTCATAGAGATCTTCCTCTCTCTCTCTCTCTCTCTCTCTCTCTCTCTCTCTCTCTCTCTCTCTCTCTCTTTCTCTCTCTCTCTCTGAATTTGTGTGTGTGTGTGTGTGTGTGTGTGTGTGTGTGTGTGTGTGTGTGTGTGTGTGTATGGATGCTTTGAATGTAAGTCAATGCAGGGTGTGCATGCAATGCCCATGAAAGCCAAAAGAGGCCCTCAGATTCCTAGAACTGGCGTTACAACTGATTTATGACCTGCTTTGTGCATGCTGGGAATTAAACCTGGGTCCTCTGGAAGAGCAGCCAATGCTCTCAACCACTGAGCCATCTCTCCAGCCCTCACAAGTTATTGTAGTAACAATAAAGGTTCATCCTGAGCTAATTTATAAATTATTCTGAAGCTTTTAGTGAACATTTTCTGTCAAAATTAAAATGTTAAAAAGTTAGTAAAAAGTTACTATTTATCAAGTCCTTTACACGCTTTTATTTTATTTATTTTATTTTATTTTATTTTATTTTAGGTTTCCCATGTAGCCCTTGCTGTCCTGGAATTCTCTCTGTAGACCAGGCTGGCCTCAAACTCAGAGATCTGCCTGCCTCTGCCTCCCAAATGCTGGGATTAAAGGCGTGTGTCACCACCACCCAGCTGCATTTTCTTAATTAGTCCACATAATTTCCCATGTGTTCAGTATGATCATTACAATTTTTACTAACAGGGAATTTGAGGCCACATGAACTGAGATATATAGATATATGTAGGGTCAGGTTGGTGAGACTTTAGTGGAGATTTTTCACTGTGCTGCAGTCTTTGACATAACTAGAAAGGAGGGATGACTTATCTGTGTCTGTAGCTCCTCCCTGAGTTCAGTTGCTGCTGCACCGTGGGAAGGTAGAAGAACACTGTGAGGATTAGGAGGTGTGGCCTTTTGGAGGATGAGTGTCACTGGAGGTGGGTTTTGAGTTTCAAAAGACTCCATTCCCATGCTCTGCCTCTTGGTAGTGTCTCAAGATGTGCACACTCAGCTGTGCTACAGTGCCCTGCCTGCTGCCATGGCCCACACCTTGGTGACCATGGACTCCCTGTAATCTTGAGTTCCAAATAAATACTATGCTTCAATAAGTTGTCTTGGTCATTGTGTTTTGTCACAGCAATGGAAAAGTCACTAAGACAGACAGGAAGTAGTCAGAGACAAAGAACTCACAGGTGAGTCCCCAACCCCCTCCCTCAGCCATCTCCAGCTCCTGTACGAGTGGCCAGGAAATGATGAATCCAAGTCAGAGCCCTCAGGATCTATTCAACTCTCAGTGGCTGGGTCTGCCAACTGGGCATCATGCCTTCACCATGTGAGCCTCTGTAGACACTTCACATCTAAGCAACAGCGGCTGGGCGGGTGTAAGATTCAAGTGAGGTAGAGTAACTGTTCAACATCACTCAGCTAGGGGGAGTGGAACCAACATTTGAACTCAGTCCATAAGGTCTAGAAATTTAGTCCTTGACTGCTGGGCATATTCTTCCCTTATTTTATTTGACTTTGATATCTCACTGGATCAACTACAATTCAATACTCTAAACCATTAGCTTTTTTTTTTTTTTTTAATACTTTCTTATCTGTTTACATATGTGAGCACACTGTTGCCATCTTCAGACACACCAGAAGAGGGCGTCGGATCCCATTACAGATGGTTGTGAGCCACCATGTGGTTGCTGGGAATTGAGCTCAGGACCTCTGGAAGAGCAGTCAGTGCTCTTAACTGCTGAGCCATCTCTCCAGACCAAACCATTAGCTTTAAAGACTTGATGTCAGAGTAAAATCATACAAGAAAGATGCAGACCACCACAATAATTAAGCCAGTTAAGAGTATAAGAGCCAGGCAGGTGTGGTGGCATGTGCCTTTAATCCCAGCACATGGGAGGCAAAGACAGTTGGATCCCTGAGTTTAAGGCCAGCCTGGTCTACAGAGTGAGTTCCAGGACAGCCAGAGCTACCCCAGGAAACCCCGTCTCAAAACAACAAAAACAAAGTATTAGAGTCATTTAATTTTTGGTCAGTGACCAAGAGTGAACTAATGCCTCAGAAAATCTCTTAGTGTTGAAGCTCAGGGGTACAGCATTTTAAAAGGCAAAACCCAAAATTACATCGATGTCAGGTAAGGCTCAAACTAAGCTTGCAATGTTTGTTTTTCGCAGAACATAGTATGTATTTCAGATACAATATGACAATTCATTTTGGTTTACACATTTTTTCAGTTACTGTATCTTGCACAGATATTATTTTGATTAATACATCTAGACCATAGTCAGGGTTATGGAATTTACAAAGAAGGTGCCAGACAGACATGGCTCTTGTAGGAGTAGAGAGCTGAGAAGTGTCTAAGCAGAACCAAATGGAAGGTTACCTTTGTCATTTCAAGAGTAGAACTAAATATGGTTAAGGGAAATTTTTCTGGTCAAGAGAATAGAATCTCTGGCCTTGTGGAGGTAGGTCAAGTGGGGCAGGTCAAGTGGAGGGACTAAAGGACCGCTCCTAGAAAGAAGATCCCCCTTAAGCCATGCTAAGGCGAGGGGAGGGTTAATTAGTCCTTTAATGAGATACTGTTATTTTCCTCTCAGAATCCTCATCCACACTGCAGTGGCTTAGCATACAGCTTCAAAGCTCACCCGGCATTTCTAAAGTATCCAGAAAACAGTGTCTTCTCCTTTCTCCCTCCCGTCTGCATGCTAAGCGTGCCTGCCATAACTTTGGACTTCTTTATTTTTCTCCAAAGCAACTCCCCCACCCCCAACCCCAGTATCCGTCGTCCAACTGCCTGCTGCTGTGTGGTAGATAACCTGCCTTCTCTCAGACATCCTCCAGAGGTTTCTGAGATTTACAGCTTGTGTGACTTAAAGGGTCTTCTTTTAAACTCTAATAAAATTGTCCTTGAGTTCTCATTAACCCCAAAAGCGAACCCCAGATTTTCCCAGTATCTCCTGGCATCAAGAAGAAACTCCTCCAAATGGCAGGACCATGTCGTTACGTACTCTCTCATTCACTTCTTGCTCCTGTGCAGATAGAAGTTCATTTTGTTCCTCCATTTAACTGAAGTAAGGGCCTGTTTGGAGACTTGAAGGAATACATACACTGGGCTACCTCAAGCTGCCCATGCCGAGGAAGTGGCTAACCTGGCCTCTGCCCTCAGAGGACAGCACACATGACTAGAGGAGGTGACATTACAACATGGACAGGAGAGGGAGGCATGGAAGCTGGCACCTGGAGCCCCTGGCACTGCTGGAGAACAGCCCAGTATGTGCAAGGATGATGATGTCACTTGATCTCAGCCAAAAGCCTAAGAAGGGAGGATTTTTCTAGGTTCGTATCTCTTTTTGTGAAACATGAGTTTTGGTAGTGGGGTGTCCTTGGGAATTCTCAGCCTCTGGTCTCCCTACTCCCCCCAGCTTCCTATTCTGTACAGCTGGACTCTGGGGTCCCACATGGTTTAGCGGTTTAGAGGAGTCTGTGGTGCTCATTACAAGAGGAGAACAAGTGCCTTACAGATAACTGGTCTGGAGTGGGTAGAGGAACCTGTGGCCCCCAGAGGCAGTCTTTGGTCCTTTCTGAACTGTATTTTGTAAGATTCCTGATAGGTTCATCTGGCTTTTGTTTGTTTGGGGTTTTACTGAGGCAAAATGTTGCTATGTAGCCCTGGGTGGCCTAGAAGTAACTAGTAGCCCAGGTTAGACTCAGGCTTGCAGCAGTCCTCCAGCCTTTGCCCAGGAGTGCTGGGATTACAGTGTGTACTACCACGTTCAGCTTCATCAGTTCATTTGGCTGAATGAAACCATTAGTGATGGCTGTGTGACTGGATTGACAAATGGACAAGACATTGACTGTAATAAACGCCCAGCTTCATTGTTGTTTGTTTTCTTGGGGCTCGGGGACTCAAAGATAGGGTGTTCCACTTCTAGTCAGGTGCTCTGTATTGGCTCTGCCCACATGTCTGGATATATTACTATGCTTTTTGTAAAACCTTCCAGGTGCTTACAACTTTTATGTATTTGTTTCGTGTGTCTGTGTACGAATACCACAGTGCCAGTGGAGGCCAGAGGATAATTGGTTCTCCTTCCATCCCTGGGTCCCAGGGATAAGCTCAGGTCCTCAGGCTCAGTGGCAAGCACTCTTACCCACTAAGCCATGTTACCAGCTCTCAGATGCTTTTAAAGATTGATTGCTTTCAGCTACAGATGGAGCACAGTTCTTACAATGCTTGCCTGGCATGCATAAAGCCCTGGATTCAACACCCAGTATTATATAAACTGGGCATAGTGGCATGCACTTGTAATCCCAGCATTTAGAAGTTGAAGGCAGGAGGAGCAGAAGTTCCAGGCCATTCTCAGCCACATAGTGACTTAAGATCAGCCTTGGCTACATGGGGCTTGGTCTCATAAAAGAGAAAACCTTCTTCCTTGAATCTTGTTTCCCTGAGATGACAGTGAACTTTGGCCTGTGGTAGTTTTGCTTGAGGTGACGTTAATGTACCATAAGCCCTCCAGAACAGTGACTGCCAAAAGTAACAGCTGTGAAATGATTTGTGACGCCAATCAGTACAAACACCTTTGTCCCTTTTCACTTTATGACCTGCGAGTGTAGAAGTTGTTGGCATGAGTGTGCTTTTTCTCCTTACCACACTTCTTAGCATGAAGTAGACGGGCTGACACCCTTCGCCTTTAGCTCTCGTCTGCATCATGGGCTTGGGCCATGCCAACCTTGACTGTTAACTCCTGTAAAATGGACTTTCCTGTTTTTGTCATTCTCCAGTGATGGCGTAGATACTACGTGTTGGGGAGAAAAATACCCAAGAAGGAAGCTCCCAAGGAGGTTACCAGTTGCACAGTTCAGCCAAGTAGGTGACTCAGTGGGATGCATCTCTTTGTGTTTGTGTGGCTGGGAAAGGGGGACTGGGCTCAAGGCCAAATCACTTTAGCACCTGAACCTGAGGCAGTTCCTCCGCTGTGGCTTGCTGCATCCAGGATGGCCAGACAGACAAGTGTGGAGAAGTGAACGGTTCTGCAAAGACCTTGCACACCTTGCATGGTGATTTCCAGGCGTATGCCGTTCAGGGGGCCTCTGAAACGCGTAAGAGTTTCTTCTGTAGTAGCATCTACCTCCTTTCATACTGAGGATCTGTGAGCAAAAGAGGGAAAGGGGAGAAAAGCATAGCATGCTGTGCGTTCGCTGCTTTGCACGTTGCTGGAACAGTGTACCCCACAGAGCAATTTAAATAGGAAGAGTTTGTCCACTGTACTGGAGAAGCACAGACAGTGGCTGGAGGTGGCAGGTCACATCGTATCCTCAGTCAGCAGCAGAGCCAGATGCATGCTACAGCTCCGCCCTCTTTCTCCTGTCTATTTAGCCCAGGATCCCACTCCATGAATCGGTGCTCTCCACAGCTGAGGTGGGCCTTCCCACCTTCTTCACCTCACATGCCAGAGGCTCACAAACTTAACTGATATATCTGGTGATTCTTGATCTTGTCAAGTTGACCATCCATATTAACCACTGTGTGGGAGTTTATTAAGTCCCTGCTTTTCTGTGCATTAGAATATTTCCAAAATAAAACATTTTTTGAAAAACCATGTAGAGTGGTTGCCTTATGCCACTTGTGGAACTATAATAAAATACCAAATCTCTGTAATTGTGTTAGCTATCACAAATCTGTGAGGTAAACTCCGTCATGGCAGCAAGTGCCAGAAACTCCAGCATTTGGGAGATGAAAGCTGGAGGATCAGGAGTTGGAGACCAGCCTTCACTACACAATGAGTTTTAAGATCTGACTGAGCTACATTCAACCCCCACTCTCTTTTTAAAAAAAAAAAAAAAAAAAGAGCAACAATGCAAATTAAAATTCCATGAGGTGTGGCTGGAGACAGGGCCCATGGCTAAGAACACTGGACCCAGTACTGCATCCAGCACCCACATGGTTTACAGCTGTCTGTAGCTTCAGTTCAGGAAGACCTGATGCTTTCTTCTGGCCTCCTCAGGCACCAGGCACACATGTGGTGCACTTACACACATGCAGGCAAAACATTCATACACATAAAGTTAAAAATTGATACATCTTTTTAAAGTCCTCATAAAGAGAAGCGGTCTCTTCTGGCCCACATTTTGAGAGGTCTGAATCCACAGCCTGTCAGCCCACAGCTTTGAGGCCTGTGATAAGGTTTACCCTGGCAAAGTACAGCAAAGGCGACCGACCACCTTATGTGACTTGGAAGTGGAAGAGAGGAGGGAACTGGTGTCTCTTGTTCCCTGCCAAAGACCATACCTCCAATGACCTCAGACTCCCTATGGTCTATCTTCTAAAGCCTCCACCTCCTCTCAGCATCAGAGTCCCTGGAAGCAAGCTCTTACTACTTGGGCCTTGGAGAACACTTACAATCTCAACGACAGCAGTAATTTATACACAGTACATGAGAACTTCCACACCTGTAGAGGCTAAGGAGTTCAGATCGAGGCACCAACATTTGGTGTCTGCTATGGACCCACTGGGATGTTTCTTTACCTGACATAAGGAGAGTGTGTCCTGAAGTGTCAGGAGGAAGAGGGACCAAGTGACTCTGGAGGGACAGAGAACCAGCATTCTAACCCAGCTCCAAAAGCCAGAGAAGACCCCTGGAAAGTCGCTGGTGGTAAGTCCGCACTGAAAGGCCAGGAAAAACCAGAGTCTGCTGTCAGCAAGTTCTAGATGTCACAGAGGTGACTGTACTGGCTAGTTTTACATCAACTTGACAGAAGCTGGAGTCACCTTAAAGGAGGGAGCCTCAACTGAGAAAATGCCTCCATAAGATCTGGCTGTAGGGCATTTTCTTAATAAGTAATTGATGGGGGAAGGCTTAGCCCATTGTGGATAGTACCATCCATAGGCTGGTGGTCTTGAGTTCTGTAGGAAAGCAGGCTGGCCCAGGAAATGGTAGCACACACCTTTAGTTCCAGCACTTGGGACACAGAGGCAGGCGGATATATGTGAATGTGAGCCCAGTCTGGTCTACAGAGTGAGTTCCAGGACAGCCAGGGCTACACAAAGAAACTTTGTCTCAGAGAGAGAGAAAGAGAGAGAGAGAAAGAGAGAGAGAGAGAGAGAAAGAGAGAGAGAGAGAGAGAGAGAGAGAGAGAGAGCAGACTAGACTGAGGAAGCCATGAGGAGCAAGTCAATAAGCAGCACTTTCCATGGCCTCTGCATGCGCTCCTGCCTCCAGGTTCCTGCCCTGTTTGAGCCTTCTAGATACTTCTTCACATACACATGGAAATAAACGAAAAGAAAATGTAGTACATGCACACACAACACACAGAGAATTGAATTTTATTTAAACATAAAGAAAAACAGAACTGGGCAGTGGTGGTGCACACCTTTAGTCCTATCACTCAGGAGGCAGAGACAGAGAGATCTCTGAGTTCAAGGTCAACCTGGTCTACAGAGTGAGTTCCAGGACAGCCAGAGCTATACAGAGGAACGGTGTCTAAAGGAAAGGAAAGGAAAGGAAAGGAAAGGAAAGGAAAGGAAAGGAAAGGAAAGGAAAGGAAAGGAAAGGAAAGGAAAGGAAAGGAAAGGAAAGGAAAGGAAAGGAAAGGAAAGGAAAGGAAAGGAAAGGAAAGGA